>PVHX01003671.1:0-139414 GCA_004024805.1 Geosciurus inauris | reverse complement strand
GCACCAGGGACTGAACTCAGGGGCACTCGACCACTGAGCCACATCCCCAGCCCTATTTTGTGTTTTATGTAGAGACAGGGTCTCACTGAGTTGCTTAGTGCCTCGCCATTGCTGAGGCTGGCTTTGAACTCGCGATCCTCCTGTCTCAGCCTCCCTAAGTGCTGGGATTACAAGCGTGAGCCACCGCGCCCGGCTACTTCTTGGCTTTATATCCTGCAACGGCTCCCTATAGAATTGAAGCTCAGACTTGCCAGGTTAGCACATACGGCTCACTGAGATCAAGCTCCATCGGTATCAGAGGCTTGCAGGAACATTTTACCCTGGCACACTGAACCAGAATACCATTGTATGGTTGTATCATGGTGTTCATACCTTCACGCCTTCCCTTATGCTATTTTTAGTTGGGAGCCCTCCAGTTCCTCTACTGACCTCTTCTTCTCAGCCCACCTTCTTATAAACCAAGCCAATTGGCCACTAGTGAGTTCAAAAAGCATTCAGCCTCCTGAATCCTTCCATGATGCTAGAGAAACGATAGACCCCATGTAAATCTACTATCCACCAGGTCATGAATATATCCACAGACTCCAAAATATGATGAGATGGAGATAAATCATCCAAAAGATATGAAACCCATACGGTATCAAAACTGTGTGGGAGAAACTAGAGGAAAGACAATAGAGAGCTAGAAGATCCCAACTCACTATCAGGTGCTCCTTGGAAAAGATTAATGGGGTGGAGGGGATTTGGAGATTTCCAATTTGAGGGTACATGCAAGAGATCCAAAATATGAGCTGATAGTCCCAGAGAATCTTAGGGTCTGAGAGCTATAAACTCTCAAAACTGACAAAAACACAAACCTTGTATAACAAAGCTTAGACTGATTACCAGCAGTCATTTCAGCAATAAATATGTATGACAGAACACAATGATGTCTTATATTTGAGTTACTCTATAAAGGAAAGCAAGAATACAAACTGAACTTTATATATATAAGCTCTAAGTTACTATGAACATGCAAGTACTCAGGGAATATCATTTTCTTACATTCTTCTTGAAGAATCTATTAAAGAATGAGTTTCATACAACAGAAATTACTTTGCAGGCTTTGATATAAGATGAGGAGAGAAATGAATATATTTTTCTATAGAACTAAAGCTGAAGATTCCAAGAATAAAATGGCTATTCACTCTAACAATGTGCACATAGTACAAATATCAAAAAATAGAAAAGCACAATAAAGTCAGGTTTAATAGGTATTTGTTGAGTCTACAAGGACATTACATCAAGAAATGCTGGATGAGAGGAAAGGAAGAAGGATAAAGAAGACATTAGCTGATTGTATTAGTGCTCATAGTTGTAAACAATAGTCAATAGTCAAAATAGGAGGAAGGCAGAGGAATATTATATAAAGATATAATACAAAGGTATTCACACAAAGGTAATTATTAACATAAAAATACAAACTTTCCTAAATGTCAGAAAATATTCTTCAGATGTTTAAATTTACTTGTAGAGAAAGAGAAGAATTAGAATAATCTGAGATAAAAGCTAGACTTCTTTGATTATATCCTGCTTCAAAAGTTTGCTTTTGGACCCAGGTAGATATTTTGCATAATTAGAAAACAGCTTAATTTGCAAAATACAATCTCTTTTTTAAAAAAATAAAGGTATAAAAATGACCTAACTTCATGAAGAGTGGGGGCAGAGCTACATAGGAAGGAACTAGTTTGTGTGACTTTAAAACACTGTAATTTGATTGTACATTCCTAGTGGGATGTGCTCTAAGAATTAAAAGTAGAACAAACATAAAAACAAAACTATCATCAAACTATTTGAAATTATATTATTAGTGGACATTTGATTGTTATGCTGATTATTTTGTGATTAATATGGAATAAACTAATGAGAAATATATTACTATTATCAAAATCAGAGATTTTTGTTATTATTTGTGTGTGTGTGTAACTGAGGATGGAACCTAGGGCCTTGTGCATGTAAAGCATGTTCTCTACCACTGAGCTACACTCCCAGAGCCCAAAAGCAGAGATTTTTGTAGTGAGAGAAAAGAGATGCTATCATAAATGGATAAGGATAAGTAGTCTTGGATTGTAATCTTGAATTTGGAGTGGAACTATCAATATGATTGTATGATTTATTTTTCTTCTAAATATCTGTTTTCTAATTCTAGCCTACAAAATGTCTAGAAATGATGACAGGATCAGCTGAAATGAATGCCTCTAGCCCTCAGAATATGAGCCAAAATTGAATACTTCATAAAAAGAACAAGGATTCTTGAAGGACTCACTGTCTAGAGACCCCTGGAGAACCTCCTGACTCTAAGTCTTGGTCTTGGATAGGCAATGTTCTAGATGAGTCTTAATGAATTAATGAGTTAATTGGAGCAGTGCTAAATGTGTGGTCATTGATCCAGCAGCACCAGCAGCACCTGGGCACTTGTTAGGAACGCAAATTTTATGTCTTACTCCCAAACTACTGACTCAAAAACTCTGAGACAGGGCCCAGAAGCTTCAGTTTTACAAGCCCTCTAGGTGATGTGGGTGAACATTGAAGTTTGAAAATCACTGGCCTAGGATAATGACTATCAATGGCTCTCAATGTCAAAAACTGAGAAGCAACCAACATTATATTCCTTCTGACAGAAGTGCATACCAACAACCTATGAAGTAATCTTTCTCTTCCATCTAAACCAAAATTGAACCTGAGTCAGATTAAGCTCAAGCTTAACAATCAAGTTATAAAAAATAGAGAAGACTGTTAAACAAAATAATACAGGAACATCCAGACTGAGGGAAATTCTGTAGGTTAAATAACCTAGGTTTTTCCAACAAGAAATTCTAAGGAGAAAATTATATATGAGGGAAGACTCTATAAATTAAGAGAAACTTAGTATAATAATATGTAAACCTTATCTGACCCAAGTTCAAGAAAACAAACTGGAAAAAAAAACTTTTATAATATAATTAGATAATTTTGAATATGGACTATCCAATCATACCAATCATAATAAGGTTTGATCACTGTTATTTTGGAGGAGGTGATACTGCACTCATTTTGGAGATACTGAAGAAATTACAAAAATCATTCAAGCTAATTCAGAATCAATTTCAGATTAATCCTAGGGAAGAGGCAAGAAAGCACAAGAGGTAAATAAAAGTGCACTTGAGTTGATGGAGTTGATTGTTGAAATTGAGTGATGCTTACTTAAGCATTCATTATACTTTATTTTTCTTTTTGTATTTGGATTTTCAATAACAGAAAGTTTCACATCAAGCATCATCCCTTCCCGAAATCTTTCCTTAGCACCACTTTCAACTTGATGGAGAGAACATTTGTCATTGCTCTCCCTCCTTTGTATAATTCTGCCTCACACTGTGATCGGCTCCTTAAGGGCAGGACTGTGTGTTAGTAGCCTTTATAACCTGAGGCCATTGTAGTACCTGAACAAATCTTTTTCAGTTTAGGGCTCTCATGGGAAACAATTCACATTCAAGCAGAGTAACTGAAGAAGGTTCAACAGAAGGATAGTTTACAAGGCTATAATCAGAGTTAAGAAAAACAAGGGATGGCAAAGCACAGGAGCCTGGAAATAGCAGGAAGCTATCATCCACTTTGGCTCAGTATGCAGGGGAAGGAGTCCTATCCGCATTCTTCAGAACTGCAGCTTAGGAAAGGGCTCCAGAGAAGTTTAGTGGCCATTTTTTGAGAAACAGACCCAGAGAGCTATGAGGGAAGATTGCTGGAGAAATGCACACCCCAATCTCCTCAGTCTCTCCTCCTGGGATTTTGCATTGGTGAATCCAAGTTAAATCAAGAGAGCCTGTAAATGCAGTCAATGGGGAAAAGGATGAGACAGAAAGTGGACATTGGAGGTGAGAGGCTTCAGTACATTAATCAGTAACAGTTTCCATAAAAGAATGATACCTAAAAGCAGGTAAAATCCAGAGGCAAAGCCAAATTGCCATTCAGAAAAGTAACAAATACTGATGTTAGAGATAGACACAATGTCACAGACACAAGAGGCTTCTGATCATCCTCATACATATGAGTCTGAAACTGTGGTGTGTGTGTACAAACATTGGGTGGTGGAGTGAAGGCCATTTGTGACACCCTTCTCAGATTCTCCTATACTCAATCCACAGAACACAAGTTTTGAAAAAATCAGGAGTCCATTGTGGCAGATTATTAAGGTAGCCACGAATATTTCTATTGATCATTTAAAAGAAGCATCGTTGTCTTTCTGCCACTTTTTCATGTCTAATAAAGAAATGTTACTTGTATGAATACTGTATCACCTCCAGTAGTATTTTTAAGCAGCATGTTAATATCAGAATACCAGTGTAAATACACCTGCAATTGTCAGTTAACCTCGTGTTATTATTTTCAGACTGCCTGCGGCAGTGTATCAGGACTGTCAGAAGGAAAAAAAAAAAAAAAAAACGCAGAATGAGGAATTTTCACATTCTTTTCCACAAGCCAAGACACAAAATGGGCTCATTATCAACATGTGGTTGCCTACAGCTCAATATCAATATATTTTTAGCCTTCCAATAACTGCTCTGGAATTGTGTAATCTGCAAAATGTAAACATGTGTTCCCCCAGGAATGATATGCTGCCAGGCAAATGAGATTTTTTTTCCCTCAAATCCTCCCTTGAAGTAAATGAATTAAGGCAGAAGATTCCAGGGTACAATTCCAGAGGAAATAAAAAATTTTTCCTGAAGATCACAGTGTTGCTTCTACACAGTCAATTCAAACAGAAGGCTTTCTTATGTACTTGAGATCTAGAAACATTCACATCAAGATGGATTATTTTTTGTCCCAGATTCTTATAGGTCCTTAACCTGATAATGTCTATGAACATCCATGGAAACTTAAAAAAAACTCATTTGGGATAATATAAATATATCTTGAATGACATCTGCAATCATATTTCAAAATCCTTCATTTGCCTGGTGTCAGGGACTTAAGTTTGGGGATTAGGCTATAGAGCTGACTTTGCAATTCCACATCTTGAAACAATACTAAATATAATGAGAGAGGAGTCTAAAAAATGTGCTGTCCTTTATATGCAAAGATAGTTTAGTCCTTTATTAAGCTGAGAGCATACATTCTTATAGTAAAGTTGATGAGTTGGCATCATATTCACAGATATCTTGTTCTCCTTAAAACTTCTAGCACTCTATAGTTGAGCTATACTTGACTGTGGCTTTCATTAAAAATAGCCACTAGGAAACACAAAAATCAGACTTATGACTTTTGCCATAATGGTCTCAAAGCTCCAACCAGCTAATGCTTCTGAGTCTTTTGAAATAGCTCTGAAGTTGAGTAGTATGATCAGAACAAGTGGTCATATGGGCAAGCCAATAAACATGTGAACCTTAGTTTTCTTCCTCTTTTTCTTGCTACTAGTATATATATTTTTTCAGTACTAGGGATTGAACCCAGGGGCACTTTACCACAGATCTAAATCCCCAGGCTTTTTTATCATTTATTTTGAGACAGGTTCTCAGTAAGTTATACAGGCTATCCTCAAACTTGGAATCCTCCTGCTTCAGTCTGCTGAGTTGCTGGGATTACTGGCATGTACCACCATACCCAGCTTAGTTTTCTGATTACTAAGCCATTTATAATTATTTCTTCCATACAGAACTGTGGTGGGGATTAAAAACAAAAGGAATTTTTCTAAAAGAACTTTGCATGGCTATCATACAAGGTAAGTTCATTAGTCTCTGATTTAATTATTCTATTTGATTTATCAATGTGTTTTGAGATTTGCCAACACAGGACTTCTGATGATCTAGTTCTAGTTTCTGTTCCTTCTCTCTTCCATTTATTCTCTATGTCCTGTATTTGCGCACTCCATCCTGATTTAAAATATCAATTCCCAATAAAAATCTCAAATCTAAATAAATGATATAAGCAAAAAACATTTTAACAAAATGTATTCTTTCTTTTTACTGTTAAAACTGATTATATTTTTAGCCCAGCTTTGGGGATTAAAGCCAGAGAGCTAGAAGCTAGAATCATGTAAAATCCAGAGACAAAATCAAGTTACCATTCAGAAAAGTAACTAATATTGATGTTAGAGATGGATATAATGTCACAAATAGAAAGCCAGGCCAAGAGTCAGCCTCAGGGACCCTAAAAGATTTGTGAGTTTAAAGGTCAACCAGAATAGTCCATCCATGGAGAAAGGTGTCTCTCACAGAGATGCAAGGCCACAGGAGTTCCATCCTCACACAAGAGGATGCCAGCAAGACGAAAGCCAAGTCATCATAAATTGTTTTCATTCACCAGAATGTCTCCTTACCCATGGGAGTTTATAAAGAACTAAGAGTAGATAAATTCCATATCTGAAAAAGCATTTAACTGATGTAAGAACTAGATTCCACTTTTTCCTTTGTCCCTAACTACTTTCATAACTAGTTTGAGCAAGTTTTATTTAGTGTACCTGCACCTCAGTTTCTCAAACTCCATAAAACCTAGACTATTTCTAAATCTTCAAGCTGTAAAACACTACAGCAGTCATAAGTAACTCATTTCTAATTTCACTATGCAAGATAAGATCCATTTGCCAAAACACAGAAAAAGCCAGAATCACTAAAATTTTTGCCTTGTGTTTTGAGATTTTCCAATTCAACTGGGAGACATCAGGTACTCTGTGTAAGAGGATTCCCTAAGCGTCAAATTAACATCATTTGAAACTCCATCTTCAACATGAAGCCTTAACAGGAATCTTGACAAACAGTAAGGCCTTCTGTTGGTAGCAACCAATCAAAATGTATTACTAGTGTAACATTCCCATGTAATCTTTAATTATTCCCATGTAAAATTAAATTATTTAACAATCATTCTTTGTTCAGTGAGGTATGCAGGAGTCTTAACTTTCACATACAAAGACAATTAAAATCTTTGGGATCTGAAAAATTGCAGTTAGAAATCCAGGCTCTGCCACATTCCAGAGTTTTGTTGATTTTGCAACACTGGAAACCAAGGAGAAATGCAAAAGGCCACTATAATAGGAGTGTCCCTCACTTACCCTAAAACCAAGACTTTGTCTTATCTGGATATCCTTCCTCAAAACATTTCTTTTCACCATTCTTTATCCTCTTTCTTGTGCTCACACACAAAAATTACTGTCAGAGTTTTCACATTTATAAGCTATTTATAAGCTATTGAAGAGATCATAAGAACTGTCGATCTCCTGATTATGCATGCATGGTCTCCAGGGACATGGATACTTGGGAGAAATCCACAATCCCAACTGAGATAAAAATATAGAAAATCATAAAGCATTTCCTATATATTGAGGACAAGTAGCATCACCTTCCTATGTGTAGGACAATCGATCTCTTAACCCAGATAAGAGAGCCAAACTACTACACTGATGTTTTTCCATTGCTATTCAGCCTACTATTTCTGATATTATTATTATTATTACTTTTATTATTATTAAAATAAAAAATGAAAATATTGAATATCAGACCCAGAAAACTAAGACTTTATGAAGTTTCCCACCCTCCAAGTAGCCTTTCTGCCCTATCTGCAAACAAAGGATTAAAGGGGCTCACAGGGCCCCAAAAGCCCTTCCTAGCTGTCAAGGCCTATCCATAAATGCTAAGAGCTATTGAATCTCTGTCTGCAGAACTTGATGCTTCAAAAACATAGATGTATTGTTCTTAAAGCACAGGTAGAACACAGGCCTGCTGTTGAGAATACTGATGATCTCCCCAGTTGGAGGACTATTTGGTTTGGAGGAGGGGCGAGACAAAGGAAAGGAAACCTCAGAGTCACAACAAACTCTTGCACCTCTGAAGAGAGACAGTTTCAACTGTCTGAGTTCACTGTTAGGCGCTGAATAGAATTACCTACTTGTCAGTCAGTCAAGGTAGTTTAAAATACCTGTGCTCCTAAAGCCAGGGTGTCATTATAGATTTAGCACTACTAGCAGCGCTCTCTTTGTCACACAATGAAGCAATATGGCTAATTAATGCTCACTAGGGAGCAGGAGATAATGATGCCTCCCTCTTTCTAGAGCCAATTACCCCAAATATTCAGATTATCCACCTACTATTTCACTGAAAGAAGTGTCTGGGTTTTTTTTTTTTTTTTTTTTTAATTCAGGCATTATGTATCAAGTAACGTCACATTATGTGATGTTGTGTCACAGTCTGACAGCTTACAATGAGGGATATGCTGAATACATTGGGTAGTTAATACCTGCCTGAATTAACAAGACAACCAACTTTCCAAAGAAAGAAAGTCTGAGAAACATCTGCTGTACCTTCTGGGTTATCTGGAGGGAGAACATGTCTGATTCTCTCCATCGACCACTGTGTGTCACTGTTGCTTCTTATAAAGACACATGAAAGGGTATTTGTCTGCAGAGATGGCACACACAGCTGCATGTAAGCTGTGGATGTGTTTTGTACGAAATTCTTCATGGATGCCCATATATAGAGATGCTATTGGAACACTGTTTAAATGATCTCAGACAAATAGGGATTACATATTGAAAGTCAGGTTAATATAGTGGAAAGGATCCAGGATTGAGCCAACCATCTGAGAACCTTTATATGGGATTTCTTCATCTATTCATTTATTTGTTCAGAAACTATTCAGTGCATGCCTATTCTCTACAAATATTCTGTTAAGGGTAGTTGGGAGGTGCTTTACCTCCATTCTCTATTGTGTCTTGAACAACCCAAGCATGATTCTGCCTCATGCCATTGGACTGACTGATACCAGCACCCAGGGAGTTCTTCCCAAGACATCTTCATAAATAATCCCTTCACCAGCTTTAAAGTTGTCAACTCCTCAATGAGGCCCACCCTGCCCAACCTATGTAAAATCCCATGCCCTTTTCCTCCAACACTCTTCACTCTAGTACAGAAAAAGAAATTCAGGCAGAAGTGTCAGAGAAACCCTCTTTGAAGAAGTGACTTCGAGACAGAGAAGTACATGATGAAAGAAAGCTAGCCCTGAGAGCAATGGAAAAAAGATACAGATATGGCTCACTTTCCTCTACTATATTAGGGATAAATAGCACCTATCTTGTAAGGAGAGGAATAAATGAAATTCTGATGTAACCAGGTATGATGGTGCATGACTAATTGCAATTCTTCAAGAGGCTAAGGAGTTTGGGAGCAGCCTCAGCAATGTAGTGAGGCCCTAAGAAACTTAGTGAACCCTCTCTCAAAATAAAAAATAAAAGAGGTTGGGGGTATAGCTCAGTGGTAAAGCACCCCTGGGTTCAATCCTCAGTACTGAAAAAAGAAAGAGAGAGAGAGAGAAGGGGGGATATATAAAGGTCCTCAAATATAATTTCTAAATATTCCAATATTTTATTCTAATTATGTCCTTTACCTATTAAAAACTTTCAGTGCCTTGCCATGTTCTTCTGAACAAAATCTGAACTCTACGGTCAACACAAAGAGCTCCACAACTCCATTGCCCAGCCTGTTTCCCTTTCAAGCCTCTTCCTTCCATGACCTGCTCTGACTTCCACCAGTACATCCACACACTCTCTTCACCAAGCAGTATTTAACTCCTTATAAAAGTCTAAGGTCCTTTTATGATGCCCTCTCCATTGCACCCACCTGGAATAAGTAGGCCCCCTGCGAAAGCATTTCCCTAACACTCCACCATTCCTCTGCGACCCAAGCACTGTCTGTCTTCCTCTATGACATCGTCTTTGTAAAACATTAGAATCAGTACTTGTATTGTCCTTCTATGGAACTATACTGTAAGATCATTGAGGTATACAGACAGCTATGTCTCATTCATCTGTCCAACAGAGCTCTTGACACAATCCTGGGAAGTGGCAGATACACAATACCTACCTTCAAATCAGTGACTGAACCCAGCCCAGCAGTTCAGCACCCAATCAGTGTTTGGTATATAGTTTTCTCCCAATAAATAAAATGTGCTCCCATTGCCCTCCACTGACTTACTTAAATATATATGTGAATACACAATTTGAGTCTCTGAGTTTTTATTGGTTACATAGAGCTATACTTAAAATCACATCAAATTACATATTAGTTAATAAGATATTTTGTTTAATGATGCAAGAAATACATTTTGGAGTTCTATTATAAGCAGAAAACTGATATTACTTGGGTGAAAGATTGACCAAGAGGAGAAATGCATGCCTTCAATGAGCCTATTATCTACTAAGGAAGATAGAGCTACGTGGACAATTAACCAGCTGTAGTTTGGGAAAATATGTATTTGCTGCAATGCTAGTGTACACAAGCAAAAGGAGTCAACAGGATTGCATAAGAAAAGGAAGACAGGAAAAAGATGGCCCTTTAAGGATATGCTATGGGAGTGAGGCTGGAGTGTCATACACATACCGTGGGTGCAGAGACGGGAGAGAACCAGACAGCTGGAGGTAGATGAGCTTAAGGCTGGGGAATATGGGATGGCAGAATTCATGGGGACGTTTGTTCCAATATCTCTGTGCTAAGGAGTTTGGAGTTTATTTCACAGGTACCTAAAATTTAGTATCAGTGTAGTGATGAGATGTAAGACCTGTGGCAACATGTAGAGAAAAGCTGAGATTGAGGCTGGGGTTGGCGGGAGAAAGAGCTGGGCTCCTGAGGGCAGGGAGGCAGTTGAGGAGACTATTGTAGAAGGGTGAGAAGGAGTACACCAGACCACCCCTGGGATGAGTGGAAGAGTCACCCTGCCAGGGCACACCTGAGTGTGACTAACAAGGGACTGACGGGGCCAGAAAAGATTCCAGAAATTCAGCCAGAAGAGTCAGGGGAACAGTGAGTGCA
The DNA here is from genome assembly GCA_004024805.1 of Geosciurus inauris. Taxonomy (NCBI): domain Eukaryota; kingdom Metazoa; phylum Chordata; class Mammalia; order Rodentia; family Sciuridae; genus Geosciurus; species Geosciurus inauris. Next base: position 128,606 of record PVHX01003671.1, on the reverse strand, counting down.
TTAACCTAGAACAAGAAATATATAAATAACAGTGTAGTGGGGAGAGGGGAGGAGCAGATTCATTAATGACTACTCACTCTCAGACATCATTAGCCAAGGTGTTAGGTTGTCTAGGAATAAGAGCTTATGAATTGAATCGAGATTTAATCAGGAAAGAGAATTACATTTCTAATAATCTAAATAGTGTACCCTCCCCATTATTTCCTTAAGATAAGTTGGCAGGTTTTAATCCTTTCAATTGTTTCACTTGGAACCAGAAAAAATCTACCTACCTCTGTGCTTCCTGAAGAAACTCTGTTGTTTGTTTTGCTTTCAATTTCATTCCAACATCCCAATAATCCTCATTCTTTATGACAGTCCACAACAGTTTACAGCAGTTGCTTTAGTAATTTTATGACATGCTCTCTAGACTAGAGCTCAATGGTTCAGCCAGCACTTTGAGAATAGTTTCTAAAGCACTGTGATAATCTTTGTTTCCAAAACCTCATTAACACAAACCAACTCTGTCCAAGGACAGTGAGAACAAATCTTAGTGAAACATTTGATTTTTTAAGGCTAATTTCATAGCATTACTATGCCATTAACGTATAAAGACATGAACTACTAAGAATCAAGTTTAGATGTGGGATTTGCAAGTCTGCATATTTCTCTTGACAACATAATATAAGTATAAGAGCTATAAAGAGTATTTTGGCCTTTCACAAACCTGAGTGTATCCAAAAAACATACCTCTATGTCTTCTTCTAGTTACTGTAAATGTAGTTTCTCACATTCTAAGGGAATAATCAGTAAGAATAGAAAGTAACTCCTATTTTCTTTGGCTACGTTAACATCTGGAACAGACATATCTATCCTCTGTGTTGACTGTGACCAAAGTTTGTTTTTAACACAGATTAAATAAAAACCTAAGTGATTTGTTTGAAATGCCCTACCTCTCTACATGTTAAATTAATCTGTGTAGTTGAAGAAAGTATCTTCTAAATCTTTTGGATTTCTTTGTTCTTGATTCATCTGGAGAGTGCTTCACTTGTTATTTTTTAATGTTTGGCAAAATTTGCTTTTTTAAATCTTTCTAATTATACCTCTTTAAAGACTAAAAAGAAAATTATGTTTATCCAAGAGTAAATGAAAGGCTTCTCTTTAACTCAAAATTATGAATCCAAAACACCTGAGAGATTTCACTAACTTACACAGGATATTCTATTAGCCTTATAGGAACACAATGATCCAGAAAGGAGGAATAACTTATACACCACCACTAGCATCTCTTGACCACAGAAGGAAATATGTAAGACCATCTTGTTCCAGTCCCAGCAAACTCTTTGTGCCTTGGTTATCATCTCCTGTCTGGTTCACAAATGTGAGAGTATATTTAAATGTTTGCTCACCATGTGATGGCCACCAGGTATGATATAGAGAATACAGTTGGGACAGTTTTATCACAGAGGGGTTACTAGAGCACCCTGCTTAGCTAGCCCTTTGATTTTTTGCCTAGCCAGTTGCTTCTTCTCCTCCAATACCCAGATTGAATGCCACTTCTCATTGAAGCTAATACCTAATGCCTCCTCTCTCTGCCCAGGGGAAGTGACATATTCCTCTTAAATCCCCCACGACTTCATTCATATCTGTATTAACTTATCCTACTCTATTTTAATGTATATGCATATTTTCATCTCTTTGCAATAATAAAACTCCTTTAGGGTAGGGGCTGTGTCTTACTCATTAAAGATAAGGAACAATAAATGGGGACCAACATATCCTATAGTATAAAAATGAAAAGTTAAGACTAGAGTGCCAAATCACTTCCGAATTCTACGTATGCAACCTATTAGATATATGATTTTGATTTGGACCTAGATGAGTGGTTTGATCTCAGCACTTGCATGTTCTCGTCTGTAAAATGAAGAACATATAACACTGATCTTATAAGAGTTACTGATCAGCAACCTAAAATATGCAAATGTGTAGAATAAAAGAAGAAAGGGAAAGCTTTGTTTTAGTTTTGAATCTTCTGCATTTATCAGAGTTCTACTCTCTAAACACAGAGGAAAAATAAAGTGAATGTAAGGAATTTCTCAAGTTTTTTTTCCCCTGTAGTACACCTTTTGCTATGTATTCATAAATCAGGAAAATAGGACAAAAACAAATATTACACATAATTCTTCTACCAACTAGTTCTTCAAAAACCATTGTCAAAATTTTGTGACTTTTTTTGGTTCAAATTTGGATTGATAGTACAATTTTATCATTAAGTAGATCATCATATAGCATCACTTAATGAAAAATTCCTCAAGGTATTAAATGTTCCTTGAAAACATATTTATCCACTTCATGTTTGTTATGGTTTGGCTGTGAGGTGTTCCCCAAAAGCTTACATGTGAGACAATGCCAGAAGGTTCAGAGGAGAAATGATTGGGTTGTGACAGTCTTCATTGATTGATTAATCTACTGATTGAATGAATCCCCTGATAGAAAGAACTCCTCACTGGAAGAGAACAGAAAGGATTCACCTTCTTTCCTGACTGCATTTACAAGTTTACAATCTGTAGTCTTTATGTCATATTTATTGTCCCTGTATCCTTTCCTTGTAATCAAAGAAGTCATTATACATAAAGAGAAAGTGAATCGGTGGGTTCACACCCATGGGAGTCACTGGTCTTTCCATGTGCCCCATCATTTAGAAGCAATTGTACTGTGGAATTGTCTGTTGAAGACTTAATGGAGGCACCAGCTAGAGAATGATACCTTGCAAGCTTGGTGCTGTCCTATATAAATCCCATGTGAAGCAGAATGTGTTCTAAATCTGTGCCTGTACATAATGCCATTTTTCTCATACTCAGAATTCATGAATTTGGAACAATGAAGTAGCATTAGGATTGAGGTTCTTCTCACTGTTATACCTAAGGATCCACTGCAAAGTTTTTGCTTTCCACCACTGCAACTTTGGGCTCTGCTGGTTAAGAGTATTCATGTCCAAAGGAAGAGTGTTTTCACCAACAAAAGGATATGAAAAAGAATTGTTAATGTTGCCATTTTTATCATATCATTGAATCAACATACATAAATGTAAGTTATTACATTGAACAAAGTATTTGATCATTGTTTTAGTTAGTTTTTGCATTGCTGTAACCAAAATACCTGACACAAACAACTCAGAGGAGGAGAAGTTTGCTTAGGGCTCACAGTTTTGGAGGTCTCAGACCATAGATAGCCAACTCCATTGCTTTAGGCCCGAGGTGAGGCAGAGCATCATGGCAGAAGCGTGCAGCACAGGAAAATTGCTCCCATGATGGTAGCAAGGAAGTGGGTTTGACAGAGGGTGGGGGCATACAGGGAAGATGCACCCTTTCAGGGCTCACACTCAGTGATCCTTCATCACCAGTCACACCCCTCCTGCCTACACTTACCACCCACTTGGTCCATTCAAACTAGGATAGACTGTTATAATCTAAATCATTTCACCTCTGAACATTCCTATATTAACAGGAGATTTTGGGGGGACACCTCACATCCAAACTATAACCATCTTAATCAATGAGATAACATGGCAAGGAAGATTATGTTCATAATCAAGGGATCATTTGAGGGTGTCACTAATATTTCTACATTTAATAGTAAAAATAATTGGAAGCCTGTGGCAAAACTGGAATGAAAACTGAGGAGTCATATCACCTCCGGAGCAAAGAATTAAGTCACCCCTCACCCACTGAAGAATCCAAGTAACATGCTGTTTAGGAGAAAATAGATTATTTAAAGAATAGTGGAGGAAAGATGTTCTAACTACATTATGGTTTTGCAAATACTTGTAGTAATGCACTTCATTGGCTGACTTTTCATACTTTCTCTCTTTTATGCATATTTATATACTTTAACCTATTGAAAATTTCTCTTTACAGCTTTCTACATTTATTATATCCCATGTATAAATTTATAATTGATTCCTTAGTTTATAGAATATCATGGTAGGATTGTGATGGAACAAAAAGGGAAATACATATCACTCAAAGATGAATTCATAATCAATGGGTGAAGCTTCTCTCTTTGAGTGAAAAGTTAAGTACTTTTAACGTGTACAATGGATAGTTGCACTATGTATAGGATGGTGTTGCTTCTGTTTTTATTGTTTGGTAATATTTGCATACTTTGAGTAAACAAAGATGGTGATTATGTTTGATATCGTGAATTCACACTCGGCATCCATTCCAAAATTCTTATATATTTTTCTAGTATAACCCCTTCTACATTAGATATTAGGATGCTGAAAACAACTTTTCCAAGACTGCTTTGCAGTTAGAGTTTTGAATGTGGAATTAAGTTCCACTGATAATCTGCACTTGCAGATTTGGAAGGTAAACCTCTAAAAAAGGACAGCTCTTCAAATTGGCTGTTGCTCCTGTGAAGCAAGGTTATAAATGCTAGATCTGTCTAAAGAAGCATTCTGACATCTGGTACCTCATGAATATTGGGACACTTTTGGTGGCAGCAACACCCTGATCTCTGGACCACAGCTATGAAAGTGTGTTCTTGAACTCAGGTTCCCATGATTTCTCTTGATGCTCTACATCCATGATTGCAGCAGAAGCAGCAGATCTCCTGACATGTCATTTCAGAAATCTTGCCTTGAATGTTATTCCTGAACATCCAACATACAGTCCTCTTCTCTAGTACTTCTAATGTTATAGTACCTAATACCCCATATCATTTTTAAAATTATTTTGCTTAACCTAGGGAGAGTAGGTTTTAGATGTTGTAGCTGAGTCTTAACAGAACATGAACTACAATTAGCAGAAGAAAAATCCGCATTTTATAAACAAACAATATTTACCTTGGAAAACAGCACACACATGGTCTTTTGAATTATCTTTTTTCATGCCTGGTTGTTGAGAGGCGAGACAGTGGAGTGGAACTAGACAGTAAATGTCTACTCCTTCGCAGTCTGGAAAGGAAGCAATGAAAGAACCACTGACTGAAGAGGTGGATGACAGAGGAGAGCACTAAGACACAGTGTTGGATAGTCAAGTTTTGGAGGGACTCAGAAGTTCTGGTTATTGGAATAAAAAACAGGAAAGTATTTGTTAACCCAAACCCTGACCAAAGCAGATCATGGGAGAGGGATAACAAAGGAAGAAAAGGCTGACAAGCGTGCCTGAGAAACAATAGTAGAAAAGAAAGTCCAAACAAGTTCACCTGGGACAGGTTAACCTGCCCACTCACTTAATGTGCAAGAATCGCACAGCTTTATTTCAAATTGCTGGCAGAAAACTGTAGCAGGCAGCCATTTTTTAAGGACCACACCTAAGACTGCTCCCTTAGAAGGAAGTAAATAATTACAGCTTCATTCCACCTACCGATAGCACCAGATCTTAGGTAACATCTTTGAAATGAGCTGAGTATCTAGGTAGAGGGATTCCTGCCAAGTGTTGGTTACCAATCTTCCCACCTCCACTGCCCACAGGAGAGTGGAATGCAGAGGAACAGATAGCAAGTCAACTTCAGGGAATGCAGCATTGAGGAGCAGCAAGCGAACCAACCACTGGCCACAGCTGTGTAAATCCAGCAGACAGCAGAAGCTGACCAGGTCCCAGAAACACTTTGTGCAACCACAAAGGCAGCTGGCCCGCAGACATGAGTTCCACAAATACCAGCTACTACCAAGCACGCCCAGAGATGCAGGTTCACTGACACACATGCTCCAGCAACCAGGGGAACCCACTTGGGCCCCAGCAGTGCCATGTGCACCACAGACATGGCCCACAGACAATACCCAATCTCAAATTATACTACAGAGTTACAGTTCCAGAAACAGCATGGTACCAGCATAAACACAGACAGGTAGACCAATGGACTAGAAATCCACACATATAGTCATCCTTGACAAAGGTGCCAAAAACATATGATCCTTGACAAAGGTGCCAAAAACATACATTAAAGAAAAGATGGCCTTTTTAACAAATGGTGCTGGGAAAACCCGATAACCATAGGAAGATGAAGGAAACTAGATCTCTATTTCTCACTTAGCACAAAAGTGAATTCCAAATGGATCAATAGGTTAGAGACCTAAGTTTAGACCAGAAACTTTACAAATGCTAGAAGAAAATGTAGGGTCAACACTCCAGCATGTAGGTGCAGGCAGTGAACAACTTCTTCAATAGGACTCCTAAATCTCAGGAATAATACCGAGAATAAATGGGATGGCATCAAAAAAGCTTCTGCATAGCAAAGGAAAGGAGCAAAACGAAAGAGCCTACAGAATGGGAGAAAATCTTTTTCAGCTCCTCCTCCAACAGAGAATTGATATCAAGAATACATACAAATATTTTGGTTAGAACCCTGATAGCCCAATCATTTCATCTTTGTACATTCTTGCATCATGTCACACATGAGCTTTTGGGAGACACCTCACATCGAATCCATGACAAAGGGAGACCAGCACAGTAGAGGAGGATCAGGGAAATGAGGGGAGGAAAAGAGCACATACTGGGGAATTAAAATGATCAAGTTATACAGGTACAAATATGTCACAATGAATCCCACCATTATGTATAATTATAATGCACCAATACAAATTTTTAAAACACTGCTTGCCAATCCTACTCTAATGATTTCTAGTCATAACTCCATTATTTTAGTCAACCCACATAAACATCCTGGCATCACCCTTGACTCTTCATTGCTTTCTTCTAAATCAGCCAATTTATCCCATTGAATCTTCCTTTGAAAAACATCAGTTATCATTCCTACTCTGATCCAAATCTTCTTCATTTTGCATATTATTTCCCTTATCACTTTATCACTTGTTACTTTGTCTCTAATAATCCCACAGCAGTAAAACAAAGGTTAGAGCTCTTGGTGACTTCTAGTTAAAAGCAGAAAATTTATTGAAGCTGACCAGGTACCCCCACCCAAAAGACCCTTGCCATAATTAAGCTTCTCCTCTTGTCAGATCAGCAGGATGTCTGCAGAGGTTATTATGGTTGGTAGTTTCCTCTTTCTTGTAAATGTCAGATTTGCACACAAAAGGTGTGACAGAGTTAGTCTGCAAGCTTGTTGTACAAAAAGATATTATCTCTGTTTTCTTGGTAAAAACTTGTGAAACCTGTGTCTGGTCTAGAGGATGGAACAGAAAGCACTTGTCATGTGAACCTCCAAGTGCCCGCCCCAACAAACACTGGACATAAAATTCAAAGAATTTCCAAAATCTTTGTTCAGAGGAAGAATTCTTAGGCAAGAGCCACCTCTGAACCCTGCAGTCAATAAACCTGCTTTCTGAAAATTCCTCAGGAGTCCAGTCTCTTTTGTCCTTCTTCACCATCACTGGTAATAGTTTCCTTCAATCACTTTCTAAATCCCTCAAAAATTAGATTAAAAGAATTTTTAAGACCTAAATCCCCAAAACAATGATACTGGGTTAAAAAGCAATACCAACTAAATGCTGACAGTTGAAAAGAAAATTAGAGTCGTGAATAGCGTAGAAGATATAATAAAAACTGAATTCTTCACCAGAAATAAGGAAACCTAAAAGCAACCTATTTCACATGACATAACTCTCAAAACATTCAGAATTCCACAGTACAAGTTTCCTCTGGAAGTGGACTGGAGGTGAAGTAAAAAATGAGAAGATTGGTTTAAAATGTGGTTCAGAAAAAAAAGAGAAAGGAGGAATGCAAAAAAAAATGGTTAAAAGAGAGAGAGAGAGAAAGAAAGAGAGAGAAAAGGGAGGGGAACAGAAGGGAGAAGGAAAGCACACAGATCCTTTCCATCATTCTGGGCAGCTGGGCCACTGCCCTCCCTAATACTAGAAGACGACTAAGGATTTATTTTTTGGAGATAATTAGCTGATTATCATTAACTGGGTATTTTATGTATGCCATGGTGAAACTGGGAGGATCAAGATCAAGAGATTGTACATTCAAAGTTTAAGATCTCCAACTTTGTTGGATCTGAGAATGTGGCTAGTCAGACTTGTACAAGTGGAACATGACATGTTATTTGCAGCCCAAGATGGAAGACCTGGGGAAACTGAGCTTGAATACCACCTAACAAACAGCCCAACCAAGTGATCTGCCACTGAAGATCTGGAGGACTAGCTTTGCCCACACAGTCAGACTTCCCACTGAAATTTTGTATTTCTCCTTCTTAAACTGAATTCAACTGCTAAGATATTTTTAAAAGCCCTCTAATGGGAAAACAAGAAGCCAAGACAAACAGAAAGGGCCAAGGGTAACAACAATTATGAGGGTAAAGAAATCATTATTATCTTTAGATAGGTAAGAACATACGTTACAACAACAGAAGAAGAAGAAGAGGAGGAGGAGGAAGAGGAGGAGGAGGAGGGGGAGGAGGAGGAGAAAAAGAAAGAAAGAAAGAAAATTATGTATTCTGAAAAGGACTTGGAGAATAAATATTTTTGGAAATTAAAAGCAAAGAGCAGAAATGGAAAAAACACTATTGGAAAGATCAAAGATTAAAGCCCCAGGAACCTCCTAGAAAATAGAGGGAAAAAACAAAACAGGCAAAAATGGGTGTGAAAAATAAGAAAATTAGAGGAACATTCCAAATGACAAAAAGAAAATTAAAAAAAAAATGATGGAGGACATCTTCAACTACATAATTGCAACATTTTATCCAGAACTGAAGCATGTAAGATTCTAGCACAAAAGGTCTACTAAGTGGTCAGCACAGTGTATGAAGACAGACACACATAATAAGCTACTTACCTGTGAAAATTCAAAACAGTCAGGCAAACAGAAAAGCCTCGAGAGCTAACAACAAGATTTCAAATAGCTACGTTGCAAGGATGAGAAGACAGGAAGTGGTTGTCTGAAAAATCAGGACACAGCAATATAAATATGTTATTTAGAGGTTAATAAACTAAAAGAGCCTGAAGTTAAGTGTGAACATGTATTCCTCCAAGAAGCTGATTAGGAGAAAGAAGACTAGAGACCTACTGTGTCATAAGAAGACTTTATACTGCTTTTGGTAGAATATTTGCCATTTAAGCTGTGTCTCTGTATAATTTCAATGAAATTGGGAAAAGAGAGAAACAAAACCAAAATCCTCTTGCACTTCATTTTGCACAATGTGTTTGTTAAAATGCAACTTTCAACATTTTACCCCTTTTTCCAGCTTAAGTAACTCTCATTTAGAATTCTTTCTGACAAGTTGTGCTCCATTTGTGTACAATGAATCAAAATGCATTCTGCTGTCGTGTATATCTAAGTAGAATAAATAAATTTTAAAAAGGAATTCTTTCTGACATTTAAAGCCACCTAAAATGTGATTCCATAGATCCTTTTCTTCAACCTCAAGCCTTTGTTCTAGTCAGACTGCTCTTATTAACCCTTAAAATATAAGAAGTAAACATCTTCCATCACTATCTTCACAGTATGAATCAGCTTTTAATTTTTATCTTTCCTACTAACATTCCACATGTATTATTGGCCCTCATCTTTGAATTCCTCTGAACGCATACTCTAATGTATTGAATTACATTGCTCTTGAATTCTACTCATGACTGCCAAGTGGTATGTGATGTTCCAACAGGAATTGGAATGAATAAATCCCAACCCATTGTTCATGCATCAGAAGTGAATAAATGAATACTTACATACATTCTACAGGTATACATATATGCACACATGCATGCACAACTTTAATAGATACTAAGTAAATATTCAACTTAAACTTAATGAAGATTTAAAAACAGGGTACACCTTTTCAACTTTAAAGAATGAATATGTTACCCTCAGATTGCCATTTTCCGCAGTTTTTCCTTTGAACTAAGCCAATCTTGTTAAGCAATTATAACCACATTTCATGGACTACATAGACTTAAGGAATGAAGAATCAGCAACTGATTGAAACTTCTAGAATCATATTAATCCACAATAACGAATCACAAAAATTTTGTGAATCTTATGACCATGAGAAATTGATATATATATTTTTCAAAACTTTTTTCCTGGAGTAGTAGTTGCAGTGGAGAAATGAGTTCAAATGCCATAACAAGTCATTTTCCAGCTGAGAAAGAAAACAAAAGCATCCGCTGTCATAAGTGAAACAAGAGACTAATGTCCAATCATTAGTATGCTCACAAGAGTCTTGTGAGGGACCACTTGCCAGAGGAAATTGTTTGCTCAGCCTTGGTGACAATCTGGGATCCTCTCCTTTATTATTCTTTTCCCTAGTCGAACCACAAACATCCAGGCTCAAACCCATTTGCATTCCGGGCCAATGAACATAGCCCTCCACCCACAACACACACACAAAGAGACCAAAACACCACTCCGTTCCTGTGTCATCCTGCTGGGATGACATCCAACTATCAAGGGTGAGATCAGAAAAAAAGTTCAATATAAAATATTTGGAACTTTCCACTTCTAGATAGTGCTTCCAACCTGCCGCTGATGAGAGACCCACCCATTCTCCCAGGTGCTGGCTCCTCCCACTTGCTCTCATCCAGTTTTTCCAGCATCTCTAATTTTCTTTATATAAATATGAAGGCAAAAATTAGATTCCTGCATTCTAACCAACAAAATACCCTCCAAATAAAACTTAAAGAAATTGTTAACAAGGAGGTGGATTTGACCCACTATTGAACTAAAAACTATAAATATGAAATAGGCACAAAAATAATTATAGCAGATTGGTAATGATGTGTTTGTTAAAATACTACACATACACATACAAAGTAAGGTGAGAAAGATAAGCCATCTGAGTCACACGCCTGGAAAGTAATCAGACCTCAGAGATCTGTGCAAGTGATCGGACCTCAGAGATCTGGTCCGTCATCAGCCACTGAATCACCATGGAGTACTTTGTAAAATCACAAATACCCAAGACTCAAATTCTTTACTGAAAAAATGTGTTTGATTCTCTGAGAAATAATAATAACTAGCATTTGTTTTGCCCACTTTTGTTTACCAAGAGCCTTTGAAAGCAAAGAATATTTTACCAGGTCTGACAGCAAGCCTGAAGGTTATTCTACTTTGCAAATGAAGAAAATGAGACTCAGGAAAGTGTAATCATTTCTCCAGGTTCACGAAGCCAAGAAGTGCAGGAATCAGGATGACTGCTCTGATCCCTGTAAGCACAGAGAGAAAAGAGGGTTTGAAGATGACCTTTGTTTTCAAAACCACAAAATGTCATTTGTAAGGACTGAATAGAATTTTCATATCTATCCTAAAGAGACTTTAATTTGGCCAAACACAATTATTAATCTTATTAAGATGATTTCTCACATTATTTAACTGCAAGTTAGAAATCATTGCATCAGAAATATTACCAATCAGGCTTGGAGATCACCTAATTCAACATTCTTAATATAAATGGATAAGATATTAGACCCTCCAAACAGAAGATTACAGAAAACCAGGACTGCCTTGAGACCCAGCTGATGCCCTGGAAGTCCAGCACTCTCTCACTTGTGGAGGGCAATGCCTGTTACATACACAAACACACACATGTGCACACACACACATTCCTGCATACTCTACTGATGCTAATATGCCAGATTATTTGATTAATAGAGAAATACTTCTCTTTTTGAGGCTAAGAGAAGGAAATACCATGATTGTTTCTTTTGTAAATTTTCCACTGTTCACAGTACAAGGAAAGAATCCGACAGACATTGACAGTGGCAGCATCTGCTGGGATGACATCCAACTGTCAAGGGTGAGAGCAGAAAAAAGTTCAACATAAAATACTTGGAACTTTCCACTTCTAGATAGTGCTTCTAATCTGCCGCTGATGAGAAACCCACCCTTTCTCCTAGGTGCTGGCTCCTCCCACCTGTTCTCAATGTTTTACCATGGTATATTTTTCATTCTGAATTTCCAAAGCAAAAGAAGTGTGCAATGTTTAAGATTTTTGCTGAGACAATTAGAAAAATGAAGTGTAACGGTTAAAGAAAGAGGAAGGAAAGTGCAAATTTGTTCAGGATAACAACAAAACTACTTGCTTTTGGCAGATATCACTCTATATTCGCAATTTATGTAGGGGTTGTGGAATTAACTACTGCAATAGAGCAACCCCTGAGGTGAAACTCTGCAGTCACAAAGCCCAATAGCTCAAAAGTTAAAGTGGGCAAAAGGAAAGAATGCTTAAGTCAGCCCAAACTGCCAAAGTAGTGGCAGGTCAGAACCTAAATTCAGTCACAGCAATCATGTAGTCTTACACTTGGATGGCATTTTAGATAGTAACTCCAATCCCTATGATATCTACACAAAAAACCAAGGCTGACAGAAGTTAAATTCTTGGTCCATGGTGACAGAGTGTCAGAGTCAGAAATAGAAACCAGCCTTCAAACTCCTATTCCGTTTTTATTTTTACTAGAACTAATTCTTCATATTAAAGGAAACGAGAATGTTTAGGATCCTCTGTCTTTTTATGTTGACACAGGAGGACAATTACACCTCCACCAAGTGTCCTTTACTGCACGGCAAGAAACAGACTCACCTGAGCTAGAGGAAGGATCTTGATTCTTCAGCAAGAGGTGATACTCGTTATTTCCTAAGGCCCGAAGAATGCAGGGAGCAGAGGTAGTCTCAGTGAGGCACTGGAATGGAATGGAAGTGGGCACAATTGCTCACATTAGTCCTTGTCCTTCTAAGATTCCAGAAAATTTAGAAAAATAACAAAGAGCACAACAGCTGCCACATAAGCTTAAAGAGACTGCTGGAAAAAACAGATTAATACATCTATAAATAATGTGTGTATCTACATGCCCTTTGGGTAGAACTGTGCTGGGTACTTCCATGTTGATATTTCATTTTAACTTTACAATATCCTTGAGAAATAGCAGTAATTATCTCTGTTACAGCAAACAATGTAGCTTCTCTACTTTTTTTTGCTTTAGATTAAATTATGACCATTTTTGTCAAAGATCACAAAAATTTCCTCACAGTAAAAGCTCCAGGTCCAAATTTTCTAGAAATAAAAAATACAAATCTTATACAAATTCTTAGATGAATAGAAAAAAAAAGTAGATATTCCCAAACACATTTATGAACTTAGCATAACCTTCATATCAAGCCTGATATCAACAGTTAGAAAAGAAAAATACAGGTGATCATAAACAAAGATGCAAAAATCCTAAATTAAATATAAGCAAAACAAATTCATCAAAGTATGAAAATACTGTAGCCTCATGAATAAATTGATTATCATAGGCAAAATAATTATAATCTTAAGCAAGATTGGTTTAAGACTAAAAAACAAGCCGGGCGTGGTGGCTCAAGCTTGTAATCCCAGCACTTAGGGAGGCTGAGACAGGAGAATTGCGAGTTCAAAGCCAGCCTCAGCAATGGCGAGGTGCTAAGTAACTCATTGAGACCCTATCTCTACATAAAACACAAAATAGGACTGGGGATGTGGCACAGTGGTCAAGTACCCCTGAGTTCAATCCCCAGTACCAAAAAAAAAAAAGACTAAAAATCAAAATAATTGATTAAACAAACTATTAAAATTAAATAATGAACCTATTAAAAGGCATATGACTTTTAAATAAAGGCAAAGAAGTCATGGAATTCAATACTACTCATTGATTTATAGTTAAAAAAAACTTAGAAGCCTAGAAATAAAAGAAAATTTTCTTTTTATCTATAGACATAAAATAAACATTATTCAAAGTGGCAAAATACTGAAATACATTCCTTTGAGATTCAGAACAAGAAAAGGATATTCTCTAGGTAAAAAAACTTGAGGTCTTAGCCAATGCAGATGGGCAAGGAGAAAGAGGTATGAGAATTAAAACAAATATAGTTATCCAAAAATGATCTATTTTATGCTCCCAAATGTAAAAAAAAAAAGAATTTGTCACAAATTATAGGGATGTATGAGAAAATTTTTATCAAATGTGCTAAACATGAAATCAATATTTTAAAAATCTATGTCATTTTGTTTTTTTGGTTTTTTGTTTTTATTTTTCAGTATTTCTTTTTTTTTTATTTGTTCTTTTTAGGTTTACATCATAGCAGAGTCCAATTTGATTCATTGTACACAGATGGAGGATAACAATTCATTTCTCTGGTTGTATGCGATGTAGAATCACAACATACGTGCAGTCATACATAAAGCTAGGGCTATGAAGTCCATCATATTCCACCACCTTTATTGTCCCCATGCCTCCTCCCCCCTTACACCCCAGTGAACAGAGTTCCTCCATTGTTTTCTTGTCCTCTCTCCTATTATGGATCAGCATCTATTTATCAACGAGCACATCCAGCATTTGGTTTTCTGAGATTGGCTTACTTCACTTAGCATGATATTCTCCAACTCCATCCATTTACCTGCAAATGCCATAATTTTATTCTCTTATTGCTGAGTAATATTCCATTGTGTATATATACCACAGTTTCTTTATCCATTCATCTGTCAAACGGCATCTAGGTTGGTTCCATAGTTTAGCTATTGTGAATTGAGCTGCTGTAAACATTGAAGTGGCTGTGTCACTGTAGTATACTCTTTTTAAGTCTTCTGGGCATAGACCAAGGAGTGGGATAGCTGGGTCAAATGGTGGTTCCATTCCAAGTTTTCTAAGGAATCTCCATACTGTTTTCCAGATTGGTTGTACCAATATGCAGTTCCACCAGCAATGTATGAGCGTGCCTTTTTTCCCACAACCTTGCCAACACTTATTATTGGTTGTATTCTTGATAATTGCCATTCTGACTGGCATGAGATGAAGTCTTAGGGTAGTTTTGATTTGCATTTCTCTGATTGCTAGAGATGTTGAACATTTTTTCAGATCTGTTGATCTGTTGATCTGTTGATCGATTGTATATCTTCTTCTGTGAAGTTTCTGTTCAACTCCTTGGCCCATTTATTGATTGGGTTGTTGTTTTCTTGGTGTTAAGTTTTTTGAGTTCTTTATATATCCTGGAGATTAGAGCTCTATCGGATGTGTGTGTGGCAAAGATTTGTTCCCAGAATGTCAGCTCTCTGTTCAATTCATTGATTGTTTCTTTGGCTGAGAAGAAGCTTTTTAGTTTGAATCCATCCCATTTATTATTATTATTTTTTACTTTTTTTTCCTCAAAAGTTGCATTTTAATACCTGTTATCAAACATAACAGAAAAAAACAAATTTTCAGAAGCTGTACACACTATTCACTGAAAATATTTGATGAGGCAAATAGAAAAAAAATTGTTACAATTGTAATTTTTCTAACTTTGCACAAAATTATAAGCAGATTACATTCTTCATATTAAACATCTTTATATGCACTTTCAATGAACAGTATATATATATATATATATATATTTATATATATTTTTTATCAACCATCTTTATACCCATTCCCCTTTCCTGCCCCCCGACTCCCCCATGTCGCGTCCAGTGTTTCTCTATTTCTCAACTTATGTTTCCCTTTCCCACCTCCCTTATTCATCAGCATCCACTAATCAGAGAGACCATTCGGCATTTGGTTTTTTGGGATTGGCTTACTTCACTTAGCATAATGCTTTCCAGTTCCATCCATTGGCCTGCAAATGCCATAATTTTATTCTCTTTTATTGCTGAATAATATTCCATTGTGTATATGTACCACAGTTTCTTTATCCATTCATCGATTGAAGGACATCTGGGTTGCTTCCACAGTTTTGCAATTGTGAATTGTGCTGCTATAAACATTGAAGTGGCTGCTTTACTGTAGTGTGCTGTTTCTAAGTCTTTAGGGTATAGGCCAAGGAGTGGGATAGCTGGGTCAAATGGTGGTTCCATTCCAAGTTTTTTAAGCAGTCTCCTTCTAACACAGCAGAACCTCCTACACACCGGGGGCGCAGGTGAACACCATCCCATTTATTGATTCTTGATTTTCCTTCTTGTGCTATAGGAGTCTTGTTAAGAAAGTAAGTTCCTGATCCGACATGATGAAGATTTGGGCCTATTTTTTCTTCTATTAGGCATTGGGTCTCTAGTTTAATTCCCAGGTCCTTGATCCATTTTGAGTTGAATTTTTTGCATGGTGAGAGATAGTGGTTTAGTTTCATTTTGCTGCATATAGATTTCCAGTTTTCCCAGCACCATTTGTTGAAGAGGCTATCTTTTCTCCAGTGTACATTTTTTGGCTCCTTTGCCTAGTATAAGGTAACTGTATGTAAGTGGGTTTGTCTCTGTGTCTTCTGTTCTATACCATTGGTCTACATTACTATTTTGGTGCCAGTACCATGCCGTTTTTGTTACTATAGCTTTGTAGTATAATTTAAGGTCTGGTATTCTGATGTGTCCTGCTTCACTCTTATTGCTAAGGATTGCTTTAGCTATTCTGGGTCTCTTATTCTTCCAAATGAATTTCATTATTGCCTTTTCTATTTCTATAAGGAATGACGTTGAGATTTTAATTGTAATTGCACTGAATCTATATAGCACTTTGGGTAGTATGGCCATTTTGACAATACTGATTCTGCCTATCCAGGACCATGGGAGAGTTTTCCATCTTCTAAGGTCTTCTTCAGTTTCTTTCTTCAGTGTCTGGTAGTTTGCATTGTAGAAGTCTTTCACCTCTTTTGTTAAATTTATTCCCAAATATTTTTTTTTTTGAGGCTATTGTGAATGGGATAGTTTCCCTAATTTCTCTTTCAGAGGGTTTATCACTGATGAGTCATTTTGTATACTAACTACAAACAGAAAATCCAAATTTTAAGACAGTTACTATTTAGGGTCCCACCAAAAATATAAAGTGCATAAAATTAACCTAACAAATTTTGTCTGAGATCATGGTATAGAAAACTATACAACTTTACTGAAAAATACTAACACAGTTCTAAATATATAAACAGATACCACACTCACGGACTGAAAGACAATATTGTAAGGATGTCTAGTTCTCACAAAGTTGATGTATAGATTTTATGTTCTATCAACAATATTGCAATGATTTTTGGAGGAATTTAATAATTTGAACTTGAAAATTGAATCAAATAGCCTAAGAGGCCAAGAAAAGCCAAGACATCCTTAAAGGCAGGAGATATTTCCCTGCCAGATGTCACATGTATAGCCTCAATGATTATGATGATGCTGTACTGGTGTTGGATATACTGGTGGATCTATCTATGTATCTATGTATCTATCTATCAATCAAAAGATCTGCATATACTATGGATCTGATATACTGCAGACGTGGTATTGAAAATCTATGAAAAACAGCTTTATCCCAAAAGGTCTGCTATTTATCTAAAAAATGAGAACATGTGGATTCATTTACATGTTTTCTCATACTAAAAATAAAGAAACATAGCTATGAAATGAAAATACAGATTAACTATAGAAGAGAAATGAGATAGAGTAAAGAGACAGGATAGGTGCTAGACTTCTCTGAATATCGATTATTTGGTTATATGACAGTGAAACTCAATATTTTGCATAATTAAAAAACCAAACTAAATTTTATTTTTAAAAGTCATTTATAAAAACGAAAAACAGAAATATAAAAACTAAATGTAGCACTAGTTGGTGGCAAAATCACTGTACAGTAAATAATTTTGCCCAAAGAAAGATCTGGCCTTTGTCCTCAGCTGCTAAGGGGTGATCACCAGGCCCTTGCATAAGACTGGAAGTAGCATGTCAGGGGAAGCTGAAAACAGACACACATTAGACTCAAATTCTTTTTCTTTCCATAACCTTTATTTCATTTAGTAGATTACTTTGACAAATTTCTCAAGAACCAGAAATAATGTCATAAATGATATAAATGTACATAAATACAGATCACTAGGACCTAAAAGTAATATGTAGGCTCTTGGGCATTAATATTTAAACTTCATCTAAAAGTAGAAATCGAACACATACATTTTACAGACATAAACACACATATGTGTGCATGTATATGCACTCAGCTGGTTTGCTCTCCCAGTCATTATCTCCTTTCTCTTTAAATTTCACTTCTATATTTCTTCATTCTCAGGTGATTGGGTTATTTCTTGTTTTATTGAACAAAAGAAGCAATGAAGAGAGAAAGTCCACATCCTGTCCCCATGCTCAGCTCCTGAATCTGCCCAAAGGCTCTGTAGAGCCTCCTGTTCTATGGGGCAATGGTGTATGCTCTACTGGACACCAGCTCCAGCACTTACTGAGTCCCATCTATTTGCTCCTCTAGGACTTGGATCCTACAGTTGTTCCCTCTCTCTTCTGCACCATCAATTTTTCCTTGTCTTCTGGATTATGCTCCACACACCAGCCAGGATAATCTTTTAAAAATGCTTGTCAGATGACAGGAAGGAGAACCATCCTGTTCTCTTTTTTATTTGTTTCCCATATCTAGAATAAAATCCAAAGGAAACACTAACTCTACTCTTGTCTCCTGTGATTTCTGTCTTGTCTATCCTGCTCTTCACATCCTGAGCTAGTTCACACCTTGAGGTTTTGTTCTTCCTCCTTATTTCTTCAGAATTTATTTTTCACTTCCTCCTTTCATTCAAGCTGTCAGTCAAATGTCAAATGAGCTTCCTTGGCCCCTTATCTAAAGTGGCATCTGACTATGAGACTTTACACCCTACTTAATAATTTTCATAGCATTTATCATATCCTGACATTATTTATCCTATTTGTTGATTTGTCTGTTTATTATCTAGCACCCATGGTAAAATGGAAGCCATTTAAGGAGAAGGAATTCACTTTTCTGTTCACAGGTAGATCCACAACCTGGAACAGTATCAGCACATGCCAGGCATTCAGGGAATATTTGTTGTCAGAATGAATGAATAAAGATAAAATGTGTAATTTTAGTACTTTATTATTATCATTTGAGGACAAATTCATGACACTTTATAGACAAAACTGAAATAGTATGTGTAAGCACACACTGAGTTGATACATTTTTCTACTAATGTGTATACATTTTCACATAAAAAAGATATCACAAAACTCATTTCTTGTTATTTTAATCATTTCTTCCTCTGTGCCAGTATTAGGCATTTGGCTTTTAACAATAAAATTGACACTAAGAGGGAAAAAAATGTAATATCTATGAGTGTT
Source organism: Geosciurus inauris (assembly GCA_004024805.1). Taxonomy (NCBI): domain Eukaryota; kingdom Metazoa; phylum Chordata; class Mammalia; order Rodentia; family Sciuridae; genus Geosciurus; species Geosciurus inauris. Next base: position 109,634 of record PVHX01003671.1, on the reverse strand, counting down.
ATTTATTTTGTTCATTACTTATAGCTTATATGTAAATTGTTTGCTACAAAAACATATTAGTAAAAATTAATCAAAATATGATTCATCTTTATTATACCATTAACTACTTGCGTGAATTGAACAAGATGCTGTCTGAGGCCCCTTGCAGCTATAATGTTCTATGAAACCAGGAATTACCAATTTTTATGGCATACCCAAATCTAATGTCAGCTATCATTCACCAAAAGAGAAAACTGACAAAATAGTGACCCATTGATTCTTTATCTCTTTAAGATGTTTACACATATTCTAGAAAATCTTATATTAGTTTTTAAAAGAATTAAGGCTTTATTCCACTAGTGAATTAGAATAGACTTTAAATTTAGTTTAGTAAGAAAGTGGATAATACAACTATTTTGTCATTATTTTAGAGAGTTCTTGAATGAAGGGATATGAGATAATCACACTTCGAGATCTATTGTTTCTTTTCCTACACTCTCTCTCCACCCTGCATTCAGTTGATGAATACTGACGAAACAAGCAAACAAACCCCACCACTTTTAACATTAAGTTCCTCATTTTGAAATATGTGGAACATGTGAAACTAGTCATTGATGTTTAGAATACCAACACCTCCATTCATCCACCAGCCCTGGCACACAGTGCTGCTTGTCATCATCATGTCACTCACTTCACTGACCTGCATTATTTTCTTATCTTTAACAATGAACTCAGGTCCACCATCTTTCCACTATTGACTTAACGTTACTCAAATACCCAGAAAAAAAAATCTGCAATCTGGTAGTAGGTCTATTTTAAAGATAAGGCTTTCTAGGACAAATGGAGACTTCATTCACTCACCATTTCCTGCCCAGAAAAACCAACCTACAAACACACACCTGCCCAAGCCAGTTTGCTATAAGCAGTGTAGGAGTAGAGTAGAAAGTTCCTACAGTGGGACAAAATGATAGACTCTCCAGTCCTTTTCTGGGCAAAAGAAGAGTTTGGAATCTTACATAGTACTGAGGTGGAAATGGGATAGGTGTGTCCTATATTCCTGAAACTTCTTCATTGTGTGTTATGGATTTATTACCCAGAAATATGCTCAAATTCTTCAACGATATTTTTGGCCTAGGTCTCATCTGTTAGAATTATGTTATTTAAATCCTGTTAATTTCTCACAACTCCCTCAAATAACATGGTTACCACTAAAATTCTATATCTTTGAGAAACATACATTATGAATTTATGAATGAATTTCTTTCCATGATATTAAGTGATACTGCTTTTAAAGGCATCCAGAGAAATTGTTTTTACAAAGCCCAAACTCACAGTTTAGGGCAAATGTTTATCTCAGTGTTCGGGTGGGGAGAGGCCACTTCAGTGAACTCATTTCTTCACCCCTTGGATGCTTGCAGTACTTCCGGTGGACATATTGGTCATGGGATCTCTACATTGCTGTACATCTGACACTATCTGACATTGCTCTTCCAAATGGACATACGCTTTGTGTATTTAGATCTTTGTCACAACTCCTGGTCTGGTGATAAAAACTAAAAACAAAAAAACAAAATCAGCCAGGTATCTGGGGGATGTTCTCTCCCTCTATGATGGACACAAGCCCATTGTTAGAAAAAAAAAAAAAGCACTCTAAGACCTTAACCCATTATGACTTGAAGCTCAGTCACATCAAGTTCAACTAGAGAGTGCCCGAATTGCATCTTGACGTACTTCTTCCCCAAGCGCCAGCTCAAATACCACTTTACTTACGGAGTTTCCCCAAAAAAACTACCAGGCAGAAGAAAGAAATGTGAGAGGTATCAACCAAAGTGACCTCAACAACATAAGTTTCTTTGAAGATTGATGTTTATTTTTAAAATACATGTGAATTTATACTTCAAATGTTATTTTTAATATATATAAACTATTTGAATGATCATAAATAAATACAATTGCTAGTTTTCTCAGTGAATGATGGATGAATTGATGGGTCTACTAGTTTAGGACAGTTGGGCAAGCTTGTCTAGCACCCAGAAACTACTTCTTTGACTTGGCATCACTCTTTGAGGCTCAGGCTCACATAAATACATAGATACACATGGCAGCAATTTTCTTAATGCTTTTTGAGCTAATCTGGGGAAATTACTACAGTGATATGCCCAGAATCTTGGTAAAGAGATGACACAAGACTTGATACTCCTCATGGGAATTTAAATCATAGTATCTGTTATAGTTTGGGTCTAGGGTGTCCCCCAAAAGCTCCTGTGTAAATGCAGGAAATCTTTGGAGGTAAAATGAGTAGATTGTGAGAGCTGTAAGCTAAGCAGTCCATCCTAGTTTGAATGAACCAACTGGGTGGTAACGGCTGGACGAGGATGGTCACTGAGAGTATACCCTAAAAGGGCTGTTCTTCCCTGGTGTCCTATAATACCTCCCTCTGCTTCCTAGCCACCACGAGATGAGTTGTTTCCCTCTGCCCTGCCTTTGGTCATGATAGCTGCTTTATCTTAGGCTAAGAGCAATGGACTCATCCATCTATGAACTGAGAACTCTAAAACTGTGAGCCCCAAATTAACTTTCTCTCCTTTAAATTGTTCTTCTGAGGTATTTTGGTCACAGTGATGAAAAGCTGACTAAAACAGTATCTTACTACAAGGTCATATCACATGTACTTTAGTGTGATACTGAAATTCTTGTAGTGCATTCTCTTCTATCTCAAGCTATAATTATGAAAGCCTTTTTCCAGTAAATAAAAGATTTGCAATGCTGTTGTATAATTGATCGTAATTCTGAAAGTTTTGTTGGCTGTAAGTAAATTGGGTCCTTTAAATCTTATAGTCCCTACATCAGTTTTCTTCATTGAACTCTCAAATTTCAATTTCAGTGGAACTATGTCTGTTAATGGGAAATCCTTTAGTGTTTTACCATACTGATATTCTTTGAGAGAGTCGGCTAAATAAGTCAATGTGGTCAGCTCCCTGTTATCATAAGAGTACAAAAATGTATTCATTCTCTCCAGGCTTATAACTATCACTGTGATGTGTTATTTTCTCCACATCTCAAACTAAGATATCATCCCCTGCACTTTCTCCTTGCCAAGTCAATGTAATTATAATGATGGTGGTAAGATGGTAATGGTAGCTAACATTTATGGTATATTTATTATAAACCAGTATCTATCAGTACTTTAAGCAACCCCATGTGGTAGGTACTATAATCACCTGCATTTTACATATGAAAAAATCCAAAGATTTGACAGGTAGAAACAGTATTCTAACATCAGTTCTCCAGAGCACAAATTGTAACCATTACACTGTATTGCATATATTTATTTAAAAGAATATGCTTTCAAAATCACTTCTCATTTCATTACAAATTCAATGATTAATTTAGGAATGTTCCAGGTTTTTCCTCTTTCGCCTTTCCTTCCTTGTTAGAAAGATGTCTAGCTAACTTGCTTCAGCTTTCTCCTCTCCCCTGGAAGCCATTCCTTCCTCCCAGACATTGCATAACAGTTTGTGAGTGAGGGAAAGTAACAGAAAGAAAGAGGACAGTCCTCATGGTTCACACATGAGGACTTAGAGAGTATCTAAAAATGTTGAGGAGAGACGAAAAGGAGCAGCTAAAGAGGAGTTAAGAAAAAGAAATTTAAATAGCTACACTCTATCTCTTCATTTTGTTCAATAAACAATATTAATTTGTAATTACTTTTGATTACTGGAAATACACTCTTTGGACCAGAGTAAGACTGGGATACAATTATTAAGAGTTCATATTTTATACCAAATTTTTCTTTAAAAATCTCAAACCATTGCGTTAAACAAATTTGTCTTTCGCACTTCCTGTATACACTGAAACAATCAAGAGGTCAACCCCTTGGGCTGGGCTTATGCTTCACACTGCGCTGGCTGCTGTTGGGGAGAGGGCAGCATGACCTTCACAGCAGGCCTTCCTCTTCTCAGAGTTTTCCCCATCTGAGTTCAGCCGCATATATTTTTCCAGGTCAATGGCATGATTGTGGAAATGCTTATTGGCTGAGCACTTCTTCACCATGTATCGCACTAAGCCCTTTCCCAATCAGTACGTCTTCATGTATGCCATCATTATAAACATAACACATAAGGATGAATATTAATGGATATATTTTTATGCTGCAAGTTAAAGAATGAGATTTACCTCAATTTTTTCAAATATCTGTTCAGGAATATAGTTGAACTACAATAAAGTATATCATTTGAACATCGAATAAATGCAACTCTTGGAGTCTGTTTCTTTGTGATCTAAAACAGATATGACCAGATCTGCAACATAGAATATCACTGAATTTTTCCTGGTTGATTTTTGTTTTCCTTGGAAATTTTGAAATTCACATTGAAGAAAGTTTCAAGCAGTTTTCTTGTTGTTATATGAGAGTAATTTCCATGGATGCCGCGAGTGCTCTTCCTTCTCCACTCCACAGGCGTTCATGTTACACAAAGAAGGCCGCTTCCTGGGAGCACTTGTAGCCCTCTGCTTGAGCTCTTCTTTCTGGTGTAGGAGCACACTCAGCTAGAGAGCAGAACAAGTTGCAATTACCAAAGAGGACCTGTTCATGGACACTTTTAGATATGACAGATGGAAATGGTGTTTAAATACCCACTTGGTCCCTCAGTGGTGTTAACTCTGAGATGTGTTCCATGCTGAATCCTAGAACTCTCCAGTGGGAATATGCCTCAGCATCCCCATTCAGTAACTGGCTTAATTGCACACTCTTACCCTTTATTGGTTTCCTTCATTTGCTTGACTCATTTTCCCACTTCCTAGTAATACCTCCTAGAATCATCTCCCAGTTAAATAAATCTCCAGCACTCAAATTCTTATTTTAAGGTTGGCTTCCAAAGGAACTTAAATATGAGACATAGCCACACTCATATTTTTATGAACCAAACTTTGATTAATTCCTTACAACTGTAGAAAGAAGATGAGCATATTTGTAGGTGACAATAGCATTTCATGCAATAAAAAATATTTTTAGATGTTGTTTTGTAATGGGATTAATTTAATTTTAATTAACCAAGGAGTGAGTGTGTGTGTGTGTGTGTGTGTGTGTGTGTGTGTGTGTGTGAACTATTTGGACCCCTGGTGAAAAATCACACATTTGCACTGAAACATTTGTTATTTTGCAGATAAACCTTAATGGCATAGGCTAATCTCATCAGCATAATCTTTCTACCATAGTATTGCATCTTGCTCATGACAATTCTGCAATATGAACAGCACCATGTACCCCCATGTCACAGAAACAAAAACACTTCCATTCACTATATGAACATTTTCTTCACTGGGTTTCTACTTTTGCTTTTGCATACAGGCAATTAAACTTTTTAGAGTTCAGTGGTTGAGAACACTTACCTCTGACCTCAAGAGAAATTGACAATCTAAGGAGATGCATTATTTTTGACTGAAGCATCTAGTATTCCCAAAACATTGAACACCCTGGAAGTGTACACGCACCAGCTTGAAAGGAACTGACCAAGAGCAATCCCTGGCTCCCTTTAGAATAGTGTTGATAGTGTTGATCTGCATTCCCATCATCTTCAAAGAGCCAAAGGTTTAAAAAAATCTCACATGGATAGCCTGAAATTTTGTTAGAAAGCATCACTCTAAGCAGTGCCAGTTGAAAATAAAATTTGTGAGCAATTTTTTATTAATCTTCCCATCCCTCATCAACTCTTCTCTTTCCTAGACCCACTTGTCCCTGTGTTGAGCTCTATGGCAGAAGTAATTATTTAGATGCAGGACAGGAGTATTTCAATGGATAAACCTTCCTCAAAAAGCTGGATCCATTGGCTAGGGACATAGCTCAGTTGGTAGAGTGCTTTCTTTGCATGCATAAGTCCCTGGGTTCAATCCCCAGCACCACCAAAAAAAAAAAAAAAAAAGGTATTAGTCCATCATGAAAGCACAAGTTAAGCAAATGTGGTTTTGAGTAAATTGACAAAAATCCACTGAAGCCTGGCACGGTGGCTCAAGCCTGTAATCCCAGCATTTAGGGAGGCTGAGACAGGAGAATCGCGAGTTCAAAGCCAGCCTCAGCAACGGGCGAGGTGCTAAGCAACTCAGTGAGACCCTGTCTCTACATAAAACACAAAATAGGGCTGGGGATGTGGCCAAGTGGTCGAGTGACCCTGAGTTCAATCCCCAGTACCAAAAAAAATCCACTGAAAGTGGCCACCAGAGAACATTTCAATAGATTTTTATGTTGTTTTTCTTTGTTTGGTTCATCGGGTTTTTTTGGTACCAGGGATTGTACCCAGGGATGCTTAACCACTGAGCCACAATCTCTTGCCCTTTTTATTTTTTAATTTTGAGACAGGGTCTTGCTAAATCGCTTAGGGCCTTACTAGGTTGCTGAGGCAGGCTTCAAACTTGTGATTCTTTTGCATAAACCTCCTGAGTTGCTGGGATTACAGATGTGTACCACCATGCCTGGCTATATTGCTGGTTTTGTTGTTGTTGTTATTTTATCTTTAATTCTGATAACTTCTAATGAAGCTGATTTGATTTGTAAAAAGTTTTTATTATACAAGCATTGTAGCTTCACCTTGAGGAAACAGAATAATTCAAGCAAGGATGATAAAATACTGTCCGATATAAAGTCTTAAGGAAATACTATAACCCACAGATAATAATTATTTGTAATTAAGTTATTTATTTTACACAAAACACTTGAAGACCCTTAAAATCTGTTCTTTCCCTCTTTAAAAGTCCATCTAATTCCTGTTTATTCTGTTAATTTACCTTTGCTAGAAAAAAATAAGTTCTGGAGTATTTGCTTGGTTTTTATTTGTTAGATTTTGCCTTCCTTCTTCCTTTCCTCTTAATAAATGGCTTTTGAGAAATAATGAAACTTGCCAGACTTAGAATTGAAGAAATCCCCTGTGTGAGTCAAACTGTGTTCTCTCAAAATTCATATGTTGGTGTCCTTATCTCAGAGTTTTACCATTCTGTTTTACCATGGTCACCTTATCTAGAAAAATAATATTTACAGCTAATCAAGTTAAAATAATCTATTAGAGTAGTGCTCCAAAGGAACCCACCCTCTTGACAACTGAGATTAGGCACCTCCAGATCTGTGAGAATATACAACTCTGTAGTTTAGTCTACCCATCTGTGGTACTTTATTAATACAGCCTGGCAAGCTACTGCAGCTTCTCCTCCCTGTCCCTTGGAGTGGTGAACAAGGACAGAAAGGGCTAGGCCAAGTATTTGGAGGCATGCATTCTGAAACCAGTTTTATTAGTGGCTAACTATAGATGGTAACTATACCATCCATGAGAGTATCCGTATATTCAGTAGATTTCATCTGATACACAGAAATACAGATGTTCGAAACACTTAATGGATGACTGTATATACTGCATGAGTTTTCTCTAATGGTAAGTTGCCTATCTTTTTCAAAGGGCAACTCTATTTACTAAAATTTAATTTAAAAGTTAAATTTAATTTAATTTAAAATTTAATTTAAAAGTTACACATATCTTTTCCAAGTGCCTGTTGGAGCAAGTGAGATATATTTATAATGGTAAAATTGATTCTCATGACATTATAGTCAAGACTTGTGCTTTAAGATCTGCAATAATGTATCTGTTCTCAATGAATTTCCTACTAAGTTCTTTGGCCATGATTACCCAGATAAGTGTTGCCAGGTGATTTTCAAAAAAAAAAAAAAAAAAGAAAGCAATGGAGGGAAATGGTTTCCCTGAAGAAATTTTCCCATATTCAATCATCTTTATCAGAGTTGCCAACTGAACTCTTGTTTTAGTCTAAGAATAATTATAATTTGAGCCCAGGGGCTTGGAATCAGTACTGATCCGGATATCATGGGCCATCTTCAAGATGGTTGGGAGTGAGCCACAATCTTTCACTGCTCTGGAGGTGAAATCATGAAGAAAAGAATATCTAATTTAGTGTAATGAAGCTGTCACTGAAATGACCAGAAGGAGAAAATTTCTCATCTTCAATCCCACAGCATCATTTACTAAGTAGTTATATATATATGTGGAGTAGGGATAGTCTCCCCCGCCCCCCGTACCCAAAACCAGCCTCCATCATGGGGAAAAAGAGACCATGATGAGCATGCAGAAATTTTTCAAGAAATAACAACAGATCTCTTGTTATATGTATAATTCTTTGATTAAATTAAGACTAGAACTGTTCTTCATCACTACACACTAACTATAATCACTTTGTGAAGAAAAAAAAGCATTTAAAATTTAAGTGAGTACAACCATAAAATGATTCCTAAATGAAGAGGCAAATAAAGTCTTGCTTGCTTTCAAGTTGTAAGTGACTTGGACTAAGGGCTGAATATATTTAGTTCAGGTAACTACTTCAGCTTGACTGATAGACTTGTTGTTTCAGTGCTTGGCCAAATAGCCTTTTATGATGCAATCAAGTAATAGATACAAGATTGACAAGTAACAAAGAAAAAGAGCTTTCAGTCAACAAGGACTAAAATCCATTATTGTGGTGTGTACACTGTGCCGGGGACCTGTAAACACATCTTCATTGATCCCACAGAAAGATAGAAATATCTCTCCTTCTATGGCTCAATCAAGGCCCTTTTCACAAAGGTAAAGTGCAAACAATATTGAAGAAGCAGAAAGAGACTGACATTACAGTCAAACAGTAAATAATGGTTGGGCTCAGGAAACCTATCTATAACATTTCAAATTCCTGTCAGCTCAAATGAAATGTATAACCTCTCGATTGCAACCTCAGAAAGATCAGAACATGGGGCACTGTACATTCCTCTTATTGTCATCTCCCTTTTACCAACTGACCAAATCAATAAGAAAAAAAATCTTATTTTACCATTTTACATTTTCATAGGTATCTCAGTATATACGCCTTTTAAAAAGATCTCATCTGTGAAGGTCAATAATTCACTCCCCTTGCCCACCCTCTCAATTGGGATCCACTGCCATTTATGTGAACAAATTCAGTGGATTACAGAACAGAAAAAAATTAGCATGCAATGGAAGTAAAACTGGGTTTTCCTGCCAATTTTAAGTTTTATTAGAATTGCCCACTGCATCAATCCTAAACTTGTACTTTCATTTATGTTTAAATACTTGTAATTAGAAGAAGCTATTTGGGAGCCATAGACACCAATGAATAGTTTATATAGGTTTCTAAAAGAGTTGGCAGCATGGTCAGAAGCTCAGGATAGTTTATAAACAGATTCATCTGTTATGTAAATCTTCATCCATAATCATTATTTATCCATTATGGCTAATCAGCATTCCAAGAAGAGGAAAAGTGAAAAGAATAGGTAATGCCTTAAAAACGATTGCTGTTATACCAGTAGATCCCATAAATTTAGCCATCAAGTAACTAGACATTTACTCCTTTGTTCCTCTTTTTAAAATGCCTAACAGAAATCAATACTGCACATTTAAAAACAATGTTCTCATTTAGATACAGAACAGGTAAATAAGAAACAAATTGGACTGTTCTTTTATATCACTTATTATCCTGCCTCTTCTTTTTCCTCTTTTCCTTTCCAAACAAAAAATTCCAAAGACGACAAAGACTCATTTAACTGAGGGGGAGGTATAGGTGAGGGCTGAGAATAGGGAACAGACGTGGCTTGATACTTTCAATACCTGGGATTCTAATGTAGGGAGTGTTAATGAGGTGCTAACACAGCTCATGGCATAGTCCTTTGATGTAGGTTTATAATCAGTGTCCCAGGCAAATACTCAGCATAAGGCATTGTGCAAGTCTATCTTCATGACCCCAGGAAGAATCTTTTTAGAGCAAAGCCAGGCCCCATCAGAAGTAAAGTGAATCCTCACCCTAGCACTCCTCGCTCCACATGTACTTCAGGGAAGGCTCAAGAACTTGGTGCTCCTTCAGTAAATACCATGCTTTCCCATCTCCAGTTACAATGGTAAGCACCAGTGTGATTGGTGGTTAACCTGTGTTGCAAAATGATAGCAAGCACACTTGTATAAATGTAAGTCCCTTTCTGAAATATGGAATAAATAACCCCTTTTTCAAGGCCCTGGAACAATGAAAAGGAATATATACATTCCAGCATTTATATATACTACACTGAAATTGGTGGCAAAATTGTACAAATGAATATTATATACATTATGCATTTTCTTCTAATTCCCTAACCCCATTCTCTAATAGGTAAATATTTTCCTGGCCTCCATTCTCCCCAACTGCTGGACTCCAACTTTCAGAAATCCAACTAGCTTCAAAGCCCCAGTGAAAAGGCTATCCCCTCCAAATTTCTTTCCTCTCAGCCAAAAATGCTTTCTTCACTGGATGACCCATTAAAATCTTTAATTACCACAGCTGTCATTGAAAAAGTTTATTTTGGCTCATGGCTTACCTTCTCTACATGGCAGAAGCTGTTTTATTTCCTTTTCTGCTTAGCCCACAGCATTTAATAAGCTATCTTAAGCATATAGTTGTAAACAGATACCTACTAAACTGAAGCATGCTTGTATAAATACCACACTAAACCAAAAGAAAAAGGGACTCCTCAATTTTACTTAAAGCTCCAAAGGGTTATCTCAAAAAGAAGATTTCCCTGGAAGATTATATTAATAGGGCTTTTACAAATAAAAAATAATTAGAAAAACCACCTAGTTTATTCTCAGATTTTCTACCCCCAGTCTAATTCCCAATGGTTTGATTTTGAAAGCAACTGAGTTAACCTCTGAAATCTAAACATCACAAGAGTCAACTATGTGATTTTTTCAGTCACAAACAAAACATACAAGTCTTTATGAGAATAATCTTAATTGCCTATATATGTGTGTATGTCTAATGATTGAGAGTTTAGCTCTATCAATATTGGTCCTGGCCAGGAGTGGTGGCATACGCCTGTAATCCCAGCACTTTGTGGGGCTGAGGCAGGAGAATCACAATTTCAAAGCCAGCCTCAGCAATGGCGAGTCACTATGCAACTCAGTGAGATCCTGTCTCTAAATAAAACACAGAATAGGGCTGGGTATATGGCTCAGTGAACGACTACCTCTGAGTTCAATCCCCGGTACCAAATATGTATGTGTATGTGTGTGTGTGTGTGTTTTTCCTGGAGAATGGGGTGAGTTTAACTTGCAAGTGAGGGCCAAATGTTCCAAATTTCAGGGAGAATAGGAATTCAATAACCAGAAACTATGAATAATCCCTAAATCTAAAGTCCTAAATACATTACTTTTCTTCTACATAAAGCCTAAATAAATATTTCAGTCAAGTACTGTCTCATGTCTCTCTTTCAAGTACATACTCATGTCTCCAGTGTATGTGCCTTGAACAACACTATAGGTCTGAAATACCAAGTCATTTTTTCCCTGAATTCAAAACTATTTTAAAGTCCATCTCTATGAAACTTATTTCAATAAACTAGGTGGCCAACCACTAAAGATGATTTATGGCACCTATTTCCTGGACCAGTAATACTTCAGGTCTAAGAATTAAAGAGGACATAAAGGATGATGGGTTGGCTAACTCTTTCCAGTACATAGTAAAGTAGTGTGGTGACAAGCACCACTCTGTCATTCAGAGGACAGAAGCACTCTGCTGTCATCACGGTAATCCAGTTACAGATTTGGCGTTTCAGAGAAATATCCAACTAATATTTTCAGAGAATAACTGGTCTTTGAATTTTGGGCTTTGTTCTTTTACTTCCTTTTTCCAAACTTCCATACCTTAGGAAAGGCAGGGAAACAAATGAAATTGCAGCCCAAAATAATATTAAACCTGTTTTAGTCAGCTTTTTTGCTGCTGTGACTAAAAGGAACCAATCAGAACAACTGTAGAGGATGGAAAGTTTACTTGAGGGCTCATAGTTTCAGAGGTCTCGATCCATAGACAGTAGGGTCCATTCCTCGGGGCTCTAGGTGAGGCAGAACATCATGGTGGAAGAGTGTGGCAGAGGGAAACAGCTCACATGATGATCAGAAAGTAGAGAGAGAGAGTTCCACTTGCCAGATACAAATATATACCCCAAAGCCACGCTCCCAATACCCTACCTCCTCCAGCCACACCCCACCTGCCTTTAGTTACTCATCCCATCAGGTGATTAATTCACTGATTGGGTTAAGGCTCTCACAACCCAATCATCTCCCCTCGGAACCCTGTCGCATTTTCTCACACGTGAGGTTTGGGGGACACTTAACATCCAAACCATAACAAAACCTGACACTATTGTATTTAATATTCAAGGTTTCAGTCACTCACTTGCAAACAACCCAAATACTTATGGCATGTAGAAATGTGTAGTTTTACTGAAGACTAGAGAGCAGGAGTGGAAGAATGAATCCTGGCCTATTGAGTCTTCTGGTGACTTCAGTCATCTCTAGGTAGCTAGCTGTCTATTCATGTTATTTTGTAAGAATTTATGGGACAGACTTTATTCTATCTTTTTGTAAGTAAATTTGGAAATTATTCTATTACCAATTAGGTGTTTATTTTCTACTTGCATGTTTAGGAAATGCTTGGCCAAAATTCATAATTTGACCCTATGCATCAGGATGAGATGAATTCTAGGATCCCTTATGCTTTGGGATAGAATGCCTGAGCAACAATCCATCTTTTCTCCTATCTACTTCTGAGTCTGAAAACATCTTAGGGACAAAAACTCAGCTATACACCTACCTGGACAGTTGAAGCCTGACCTCTCTCAATTCCTACCAGTGCTTTTTCCCTGGAGAAAGAAGTTTCCTCCAGCATTTCTCCTTTTAACTGAATGATGTGTCCCTTGAAAGCTACTGCAAAGAGAGCAGAGAACTTCAATTGCTCAACAAAATGGAGAAACAGAGTAATAGACACTGTATTTGCCCTCTTTTTTTCTGTTCAAAGGTACTTTAATAGACAGAAAAATGATTTGACAGAGCACATTTGAAGTCAGTGATTTATGAAAAATGTATTAGTTTTCCAATGTTCCTGTAACAAATTACTGCAAATTACCAACTTAAAACAATGTCCAATTATTTGTACTGTGATCTCACAGTTCTGTAGGTCAGAAGTCTGGACAGTGTGACTTGGCTGGCTCTCTGCTCTAGCTTTCACAGGATGATATCAGAGTGTCTCCAAGGCCAAGGATCATTCTAGAGTTCTAGAAGTGAATTGGCTTCCAGACTCTTTCAGCATGTGTATCTGCTCTCTTACCTGAAACAATAACAACAACAAAAGCAGTAAACAATAGTTTTCAGATATTGACCATTGGGTAGCACAAGAAAAAAGAGCAAATAAATGAAGCAAGTATTGAGATTCCTCAGTTTATTGCTTGCAGGGAATTTTCAGTACAGTGTAGTGAGCCCGAAACCAGAATCAAATAGAACTTGGTCAGTCTTTAGCAGTTGAGGGAGCAAATCTGGAAGCATGGAAAGTCCAGCAGCTAGACTATCTATGCAAAGTCCCAGGAAGAAGAGAGCTGAAACTTCAAATCCACAGAGGGCCCTTTCAAGTCTTCTGCACAGTACTGATTATTGCATGATATAAAGTGACTAACTTTCCAAGCCAGGAGAAGAGCCTGCCAAAAGGGAAGATGGAACAATCCTCAGAGCTAACACCAGTCTAGAAGTAGTCTGCTTTTCCACAAAGATGACTAGCAATATCTTATAAATCACAAGGTTTCAAATAGAGTATTCAGAAGGATATTGGCTCAGTAATAGGACAAAATTATGCCTAAATTAAAATCTGCTCTGATTGAGTCTTAAAAAGCCTAGAAGCAAGACTCAAAAATATGTATTGCAAGTAATCTAGCTGAATAATATAACAAAGCAAATAACTATTTATAAGAATACAAAAATATCTGGTATCAAACAATATAAAATTCTACAATGCCTGGCATTTAATCAAAGTTTACCAAGCATGTAAAGAAACAAGAAAATAAAACCCACAATCAACTAATCAAAACCTATCCAGAACTGACACAGATGTCAAAATTAGCAGACAAGGACATTAAAATAGTTTTTATAACTATATTCATATGTTCAAAAAAGGTGGAGAAAAGGATGAACATTTAAGAGAGACACATAAAAGCACACCAAATCAAACTTCTGGAGATAAAAATAACAATCTCTGAATAACTTTTTTAATTCAGCAAATGGAATTAACAGATTAGACAATGTAGAAGAAAAAAATTAGTGAACTTGAAGGCATATCAGAGGAAAAAGACACATGGAAAAAAGGCTAAAAGAACCAAAGAGAACAGCAGTGAGCTATGGGACAAACTTGAGCAACTCAATATAATCACGGGAGCCTATAATAGGCTAAAAAGAAAAAAGAAAAACTTGAAAAAAATCACCTACTTTTTTCCAGCTGGTTTTAATATTTTTGTCAATTATTTTAAAACATTTGATTATCTTGGAGCTCACATAAAATAGTCGAGTCTGAGGGAAAATGGGGCAGTAGAGAGGGTGGTAAAAAAAAATTAAACTCTCCAAGATCTAGCAGAATTATATGTCAAACTCCAGAATTACCAGTCCTCTGCCAGAACAAAAATTGACTTTCTCACCATGGAATTTTTTTATTTTATTTTATTTTTGTAGCAGGGATTGAACCCAGGAGTGCTTAACCACTGAACCACACCCCCAAACCTTTGTTTATATTTTGAGACAGGATCTTGCTAAATTGCTGAGACTGGTTTTGAACTGGCTATCCTCCTGCCTCAGCCTCCCAAGCCACTGGGATTACAGGTGTGTGCCACTGCACCTAACCAAAAATTGCCTATCTCATTCTATCCCTTTCATTCAGGACTTCTAGCATAGCCCAAGAATCCTTGACAGGATAGGGCTGGAGTAAAACAATATTATCAAAAAGATTTAATCCCAGTGTTGCATGTTCACATACATTCCGAATAAGTTAAAATCTCAAAGGATGTTGAAAAAGCCTTGAGTTTTCATTTTTTAATTCTTCTGAGTATCCAAGGTTTGCATACTCCTTAAACCAGCACATTAAATACATGTTAAATGATGCAGTAATAGGGTTCATAGTTATAAAGTTATCAGAATAACAATCAAGAGGCAAATTTACCAATTTAAAAATAACAAACTTATTCTTAGCATATGGTTTGGCTTGGGGGCAATATGGCTGAATACCAGTAATGGCATTTTAGTAAACAAGTTGAAGATGGCTCAGATGTGTTCCAGGCACAGTGGCATCTGATATGTATATAACCACACCTTGGCATCTTGCTTGTACCACTTTCTCTGCCTGGATCATTTGTTCCCACACTCCACTCAAGTAAGAAGTTCTTTATTTCACTCTTCCTTCTTAAAAAGAGAGGACTTTTCAAGTGTCATATCTCTTTCCAACCACCATGTCTACAGCAGCACACTAATGCCACTCTCTATGCACTTATCCATATTATGCATGTGCATTTGCATTTATCAGTACCTGGCATTACATCGGACATTCAGTCACTCATCTATTGCTCCAGAGCAGGGAGTGGCACACTAAGACCTGTAAGCCAAATCCAGGAGATGCAGCAGACACTCTCTGCGGCTTTCAAATCATAAAATACTTTACTCTCTGATCCTTTCCAAAACGGTCAACTTCTATAGTAGAATATGGGTTCCAGAAAGGACAAATGTTACCAGCTTCACTCACTGTAGTGAGCTGGGTTACTTCCCCATAATTCACATGCTGACATGCACCTCTCATACCTCAGAATGTGACTGTACTTGGGTGTGGGGGGTCTTCAAAGAGGTAAGAGGAGGGTGGGCCCTAATCCAGTATGACCCACCTTTCTACAAGGACACACACAGGAGGAAGACCATGTGAAGACACAAGGAGAAGACTGTCATCTGTAGGTCAGAGAGACCACATAGGAAACAGCCTGCACAAAGGAAGCACTGGATGCTTATTTTTAAATGAATTTAGTCCATTTTTCTCCTAAACAACATACTTTTCAACTGAATTCTACCATCTTTCCCTGGGAAAACCACTTTAGAACTATAGTCAAAGCCTACTTTATAAATCAGGTAAGTGTTTATGACTTCTAAATTATTTATCGTTGATGGAGTAGTTTAGAGGAAATACATTTATTTCAACTAATTATCATCACATTAATCTAAACTATATTTGACCTGCCCATTTACAAAATAATTTAATCTTTTCTCATTGCCTAGTAAAGACCAGGAATAAAGCTATTGAGAGACAATAATTTAAGTCTTTTAAATCCCAGAGATTTAAAGAAATTAATATATAATCATAATTATGGCACATATTATTTCTAAAATGCCAGAACATAATTTCATGGCAAAAGTACATAATCAGCCTCCATTCTGTACATTGTAATCTTGGACTGGTGTTACCCCTGAGGTACACAGAATACACAGGCTCATCACTAACCACAAAACCCTCTATGTGAACTCAAGCAGTGTCAATGTGTTATAATTGCTACAACTAAACTAGAGAAATGCATGGTGGAAATATCACAACTTCAATTCTAAATTCCCCAATGGCTCTGGGAATGATATGGAAGTAATTTTTAAAGGAAAATTGACTGAAAATAATAAGAATAAGGGAAACTTACTCATTAAAAGTCAATTTGGTTAAGAGGAGGAGATGATCCAATTTTAAAATGGAGCCACTTTGAAAATTGAAAAGCAGAGGCACTGTTCTACATGACTTTCTATCATTTTCTGCCCCTCTTAAATACTGTAGAGGGATCCAAGACCCAAGTACTTTAAACACTTGCAATAACCCAATTATGGAAAGCAAAGATGGTGGATCTTTGCTTCCTTAGCTAATACTTGGCTCACTACTTTTTACTCAAGCACAGTGCTGGGCACAAAACACATATACAGTAACTGGGTATCAGTTGCTCACATTACCCCCCCCCCAACCTCAGAGAGACATCTAATATCTTAATCCCCCTTTACCCTCCTGTCCATCATCTCCTCCTTTTACCGCCTTCTCTTTAAACTTTAAAAGTATGGTGCAATACTTTGATCACTCTGTCGGGGCAGGCCCAAGATAGCTATAGTTAGGTTCCCTCACCAAGGCTTCTGGCAGGCTGTTATGTTTTGAATGTTAGCCAGGGCTGGAAACCAGCTATGTAGTGGTTAGTTAAGACTGTTAGCAATGCTGTGATTCAGCATAGACTCTCAAGGTCATACATATTAACTTGTAAGCATGCACCATGCCCCACCACGCCCCACCCACCTGTTGGCAATATGCCTTCTTTGTTTGAACTGTTTATAAAAAGGGCCTATGAAAATAGCTGGCAGGGGGCAGTAGGAGGCTAACTAATGGCTATGGCCACCTCCTAATACAGGATGACTAATATTACTACTGTGCCTCGCATCTTCTTTCAGTTGATGGATCCTCAAACCTTGTTTCCTGGGTCTGAGCCTCGCATGACATAGCCCCGTACTGTTTTCCTCTACCCTTCTGCCACTTTACCTGGAGAACGTTCCAACTTAAATCATCTCAAATATTGCCAATCACCAACTCTGGCCTCCACTGAGACTATCTGATGCAGTTGCAAAAGAAAAAATAAACCATATCAAGTCCTTAGTGCCATTATTAATATCAGGTCTTTAATCTCAGCTGGATTCTCAATATTGCTTAATAGCTCCTGGCCAGCTGTATCTTCAGTTCTCCACAGGGATGATTTCAAACCTTTCCCACTCTCCTAAAACTTCTTATAGCACCACAGATCTCCTCTTTCTCATTCAAAGACCTCACCTTATAAGAGAGAAATGCCTGAATTTTCTTTTAGTGAGCCCACAAATGTGTCTCCACTCTTCCTACACTCTCTTTATTTCCTCCTACTCCAATGGAAGAGGAGACTGTCCCTCCATCTAAGCTCTCAAGCTCACTTTCAGTATTCTCAGAGAGAGACGTGTTTCCTTTAATGGCTCCCTCTCCATCACCTCTAACTTCAGCCTCTTCCTCTCCATGGGCTCCTCCCTGCCAGCATTTTGAACATGCTGAAACCTAACTTTAAAAATCATCATTCCAATCTCTCACCTGTCCGTATGGCTACTCCCCTGTCTCACACCACTCTTTCCTGGTAAATTTCTTTGAAAAAGTTGTTGGATGTGCTGATTCCACTTCCTACCTGTGTTTATTCCTCAACCAACCATGCCATGCAAACTTCTCTTGCCAAATTTACTGATGCTGTGACTATCTTACAATTAATTCCATGGACATTTAGTCCATATCTTACTTCCTTACTGGCAGCATGTGGCACTATGGACTATTCAGGTCCTCTGTGAAATCCCCTTTAACTTTACTCCCTTGGCATTGCTTTCTCCAATTTTCTTCCTCCTGCCATTCTGATTTATCCATCTGTCTCATTCTGGATGCTTCCTCCTCTGACTCTGATGAATCTCAAGTTTCTAGTTTCCTAAGGCTTTTATGAGGAGTTGCCACAATCCATGTGGCTTAGAGAACAGAATTCTTTAGCTTTTTTCCTCATAGTTCTAAAGTCAAAAGTGAAGGTGTCAGCAGGGGCAAGTCTCATGGCATGGCTCCAGAGGAGGCCCTGCCTTGTCTCTCCTGGCAGTGGGAGGCAATCATGGAAGTGCCACTTTTACCTGTGCCTCCATCGTCATCACACAGTGTCCTCCCTCCAGGTCTCCAAGTGTGTATGTTTCTCTCTTCCTGTAAGAATACAGGTCTTCAGATCAGGGCCCTTCATAATATTGATTTAACATCACCTTAAATAATTATGTCTGCAAAGATCCTGTTTCCAAATATGGTCACATTCTGAAGTTTCACATAAACGTGAATTTGGGGCAGAGACACACTACTCAACCTGGTACACTAATTACTTCATTCTATACACTATTCTGTGAAAGTGTAGCCAGGCCCATAACTTCACTTACCTCTATCACCTGAGATTCACAAATATTCTTCCAGTCCCAATTCATTCTTGAACTCAAACCCACATATAAAACTGACTCTTAAACATGTCTGACAGAATGTTTGAAGACATCTTAAACTCAACATGCTTCAAACTGAATTCACTATTCCTTTTCTTAATCTTCCCCTCAATCTTCCTAAGCCTGTTTTTCCTCTTGTGTTCACTTTCTAAAACAAACAAATAAGCACCATCCACTTGATTTGCAAAATTCAGTTTATCTGATATTGTATTTCAAATATCCCTAATGTTTTTTGGGTAAAGTCCAGTCCCTAAACATGGTTTACATGTTCCTTTATGATTTGGTCTCTGATGCCCTATCTACCTGTAGTTCTCATTCTCCATATTTCAGTCATATTGAACTTCTTTCATTTTCTCAAAAATACCATATTTCCTCTCACTTCTGGGCATTTGCAATCACTCCCTCTGCCTGAAGTAGCCTTCATTTCTCTCTTCTTTTGGCCATCTCTCACTCATGTTCTGGCACTGGTTAGATTTCACTGATTCAGGCAGTCTTTCCTAAAGCCCTGAGCCTGAATTGTATACATCTCCGATACGTTTTTATGCCACACTCTGCTTTCCCTGTGGTCACCCAACTTTTCAGCTATTTGTACCATAAAAAAAAAATACTTCACAGTTTTTATCACTTTTAATCCAAGCCCTCAACATTGTGCCTGGAAAATAAAGGAGACTCCATAAATTCTTGTTACATGGACATCTGCATGTATACAACATATAAAGTTCTAGGAAAATGAATTGAGTTTAGAATGTGATATTTATAGACTAAGGTATATTTCCTTAAGACTAAGTTGCATAAATTTCTTATGAATCATTGAATAAAGTCAAATGTGGCTTATACAAAGTTTGATAGTATTTCCCCGGGATTTGTCACATCTCAAGGTAGGATAGGAGTCTCCTCTAAGAAAACTCAGCCTAAAAAGAGTTACTAGTGGAACTCTTCCTTAGAAAGTCCAGTTATGTGAATCTATCTTTTAGTAGAGCGGTCACCATTCACATGCTTTGACATTTCAGTCAGACTTTATATTGACAAGCATCCAAAGGCCCTTCATAGTTAATATCTTCAATGGTACCTCTTTTTAGTCTATATAACAAGCTACTTCTACCAATGAAAAGGGGATCTGTTCTCATCTGTATTTTTCATAATCCATGACTCTTCATTCCCTGTGTTACTTCCTAGGTCAAACCTCTCCTCTTCTAAACCAGATAAACACCTTCTAACTAACTCACCTACATCCTCACTGATAATATCCTATCAGATTCAGATTCACCTTTCCCTATAAAGTTCTGAGCATGTCACTTCCTAAAAAAATAAATAAATCAAAATAAAAGTAAAGTTAGTGGATTTTGATTAACTATAAACATATCATCTAAGCTTTTAGGCAAAAAATAAGGTCCCAATCTTGGCCCAAAATTTCCCTTTATTATTTCTTTTCCTGAAAATATAACAGGCTAAATAACCTAGGATGACTTTCCTAGCTAAAATAATCTAAATGCCAAATAAAATGCAAGAACAAAATTTTGAAAATTATTGCTGAACTAGCATCAAGAATACATCAGAAGCTCTTTTACCACAACAGAAGTAAAAGAGGGATCCCTGGCAGGTAAAGTTACCAAAGATTCCACATATCATATCTAATTCCAGGGCTCCTTAATGCTCTGAAGCTTCTCTTCAATAGTTATGCCATATATGAGAGGCAGTAGATCAACCATGGTGCATCCACAGAAGAAGGGTAAATCCCACAGGTAGAGACCCTAGAGAGTATCCTACTTAATGTAAGGGGGGCGAGAAATAAGCCACTCACACAGAAGAAGAAAGCCAGAAAACCTGTCAATATTGATCTTGGTGCTGATGTGAGAGGGGGAAATATGCTTTGAAAAGCACATGTGGGCTCTTCTCATGGCTTTGTGGCTCTGAATTACTGATGCCTACATAGTTAAAGATCTTCAAATAAATCATTTATTTAGAGTGATTTCATGTTGGAAACACCACATAAATCTCAGAAGCAAAAGCAATTCAGAGAACCTACTACAAGCCAGGTCTTAAAGAACTTCCATAGATACAGGTGCACAGATGATGAGCAGCACATCGTCAAAAACCTAAAGGCACATAACAAATAATTCCGAGAAGCAAGCAGAAAAAACAGATTGCAGAGTCTAATGAATGCAGATTTAAGGTACTTTAATTATCAGAAACAGATTATAAAACACCATGTTTAATATACTCAAAGAATTTTTAAAGCTGAAAATAAAGGAATAAGAAACTATAAAAAAGGACTAAAGACATTTGAGAAAAATGTGACAGCACTTCTGTAAATAAAAGCATAGTTGAATTCAAATTATGCTCTTCCAGACTCATCCCTCCACTAGGTTTCTAATTGTTCTCTAAAATTTCCCTGAATTTTCTTTCCTGGTTTTTAGCTCCCATTACTCTCATATTTTAAATTCTCCCCCCTTCCTCTCTCTCTCTCTCTCTCTCCATTTGAACTCAAATTCATTGATTAAGACTCATTTCTCTTTCCTTTTTCTTTTTTTATTATTTTTGGTGTCGAGGATTGAACCCAGAAGCTTTTATATAGTAGGCACATTCTCTACCACTGAGCTACACCCAAACCTAAGGCTTATTTCTAATGCACACTCCACTAAGTCACTATTGACATCCTTCCAAATGAAATTATTCATATCATCTCCATGTTTTATTTACATATTTTATGTGACACTTAGAATAGCTTTTATTAGTTAATTGTTGCTAGGTCTATTTTCCCAATTTCATTATGAACAACTGAGGTAGAGGGGTCATCTTATAAACAACTCTATCTTGACACACTTGGCTAAGTATCTCACCAGAATATATGTCTAATATATGCTGATTGAACTGACTGGAGCTAAAAATTCTTTTATTCCCATAATGTATTCCATTCTATAGCCATAGTAACTTAAGCAATGAGTAACAAAGAGACCCACTTGGCCTAATTCCCACTATGCATTACTCACAGAAACAAATCCAAAATTATATTCTTTGCAATATTCTATATCCTGCTGTCTTTCCATTGAGCTACATTTGTAATGGTAGGAGACCCATATATTTTCTTGTATCAAATGAAGTCCCAGTTTTTCTCAATTTATGTTATGAAGTTTGTATGATCATGTGATTACATTAATGATAAATGATTATGTTAATGATATAAGACCAATTCTAATAAATGTATTTAGGGTATTCTTTAATAATTAATAAGCTATTGAATTGAATTAGAACTAAAAATTCTTTTTTTTGGTATTGTTAAGGAGAGAAGAAGTGGTATAAGGAAGGTAGCAGATGTATTGTGCATAAAAAGAGCATGACTTGAGTGAGATCCTGCAAAGGGAACCTAGAAGTCTTTGAACAATTGTAAGCTGCCTAGGATTGGACAATGATAGAGGAGTTATTGAATACAGAAGGGAAAAAGGAAAGACGTTAATGAAAAACATGAATAAAAAAAACACAAAATATGGAAAAGCTAGAATTGGAATTAAAAGTGGTGAAAACCTTTTAAAGAAAGGAAACTATGCACTGAAACACTTACAAACTTATGAACATCAGGTAAACAGTCAACCATTCCCTAATGCTCCCTTTCTCTTGAATAATACCAAAGTGGTTTCAATTTTTAAAAAGGAAATTTGGCATGAAGAGGTTCTGTAACATGGCCTGCCCACTTATGGGATTTAGGGTAAAAAATGTAAACCAGCTGTGATATTGAGGTTTAAGAATCATCTGTTGTCCATATTCAGAAGCTTTTCCCATGGAATTACAAAAAGAATTGTATGATGGATAGTCTATATCCTAATTATATAATTACACAGTAGAAAAGAACAGCTGAAGAGCCATTTCATCCTTGTGTCCAATGCCTGCATAATCTATGTCTCACATAATGGATGGAGCTCCTATTATACCATAAACCATAATTTTATTGTGAAAGAATGAAATGTTGGTTTTTATACGGGATTAGAATACATATGCCAAACCAGTAGAGATAATATTAGAACTAATCTGAAGCTTCAATCTGAACATCAACCAAATCTCAATGAGTTATTATTAAGATTTAAGAATATATTTATGGAAAAAATATTCTTGACTTAGCTCCTCTGCTCTTTCCAAGGGCAATCAGTCCCCAAGCAGGAATATTAGAGTATATCTCAGCAGATAAGGATATTAAAGGCAAATGCCTAAATTCTCCAGGTATGGGCCTAATGAAAGTTTCTGAACCTAATGGAAAATCTAAGTGCTGAGCTCAGAGTAGGTAATCAATCATCTATTTTATCAACTATTTCTGTGCCCTTGACGTCAAGAGAGGTTATAAGTGCTGTATCTCTCGAAGAAATCTCTCCTTTCCAGGTAACCAGAAAGCAATTCTAAGTGTGGAAAGTGTTATCACCACTTAATAGTATAGCTGGTGCTATAAGGGAGGCAGAATGTGAAGTCAAAGAAATAAAGCCATTCACGCGCTCAGCCACCCTGGAAATGTGGCGTCATGGAAAACATTCTTCACAGTGTTGGAGGAAAATTACGAGGGGGCTACAAGAGCCTCACTGGTAAACCAGTAGCAGGTGACTTTTTAAGACACCTGTACCAAAAACATTTGCTGATTTTCTTAATCTTTATGAAAACCACAATGAACACCAGAGTTATTTGTGCAGATAGTGAGCAGAGAATGGGGAGTTGGCCAAAATAAATAGAAGTGAAATAAATGTTGGCAAAAACTGATATTTAATCTTTCCAGGGTAAAACATCTTGAGCCTAACAGAGTGGGAGCTCTTTTCTCCCTTCTCTGCTCATTTTCTTTCTATGTGTTTTGGCCCGTCTCCATCATGTGAGGTTTCTGGTCAGCCAGCAAAGCTCTCCTGGCAGGGGCCGTGTCTTTGCTTACTGCAGCAACATGTCTTTCACTGCTACAGCATGTGACATGCTTAGGCTTGGAAATGGATTCGGGATTTAGTCTTGGGCCACCGGTACAAATTGCAGAGAACAGCTTGCTCAAACTCTGGGGGAAAGATGCTGACTTACAGTAATTGATAAGGTCATTCCTGCTGGATGATCCTCTCGTGGAGACAAGGTAGCTACTGTGCTTAGCAGAGAACTGGGAGCATCAGTTCCAGAAAAATGGCTTCGCATTTCACATGACATCCAAGAATTATATCACTCCCTGTAGTCCACCGTATAATAAGAAGTCTGTAGCTTTCATTCTGTAAAAATTATTAATCATTTGTGGCTGAAAAATGAATCAGTGAAGTTAACCTACATTGTCAGGTTTGATTTATCTGGAGGTAAACAACATTCTAAGAGGATTTAGTGGGCTAGTGTTTAGTAAAAGGGTATGTCCAGGTCGTGGCACTACATAGATTGAATGTCCAAACATTTAAAAGCTCTTTCATCATTGGACTGAATACGAAAATGACAGCCATCATTTGGTGACCTTAGAATGTCCCAGCTATTTGTAACAGACTTTCAGTAGTGAATCTAACCTCCTATCAGGCTGGGGTTAAATAAATGACAAGTTATTTTTCTGACTTTAAGATTAATATTGAGCTATACTGTTATAAATATGTTCCTCTGAATAGAACATTAAATTACAATTATTTGGGGGAGTATGTGAAGGAGGAAAGAAGAGAGGGGTGAAAAAATTTTATGCTTTTCATTTTATTTCATTAGGTTGCTGTCTTCACACCTCATCATAATATTTTTCTGTCAATACAGTGATTGCTACACTAACCACCTGTGCTAGACAAGCACCTGCCTTAAAAATGCAATTTTTAGCAAAGATTTAAATTGCAAACTAGAAATTCAAGGCCCCCTGCCAAAACAAACTCACTTTTCTTTGAAGAGAATGTTGTCTCCCAAGGAAGATTTTCCTGTACAGCACTCTATATTTTGACTTCAGAGCAAATCTCTCCCTCTTTCTCCAAGTTTTTTCCTCTCTTGTCAGTTGGCTCAGGGCAATCTCTTCATCAACATCTCAAACAGCCAAATGGGAGGGCCCTTTCAAACTGTAAAAACAAACTTCTCTTAGTCATTAACTCACTTGTATTTGAGGGATCCCTTTGCAGCAAAAAGGCTTTCCAGAAAAAATTCTGAATGTGTCAAACTGAGCAAATGTAGAATGTTGCTTTATGTTCAAGCTTTATTAGGAGAGTATGTTAAGGTGTATTTAATAATTTGGCCCCGAAAAAGCCTAAGATGTGCTATCCTCCATCTCTCATCTTCTCTGATCCCCAGGGTATACTGGGTGGAATAAGCCCAGGCTCTGGAGAGACTTGAGTTTGAATCCATACTTGCCATTCATGTAAAAGAATGAAGAAGCTCCGAAATACCTTAACATAGACTTTCTGGAATCTCATATTGAAATAGGTGCTATAAAGTGGTTGTTTTATGATAGAAAATGGTCAGTGGAAGCACCCTGGAAGTGCTCTTAAGAGACATGTGGTGGATCGCATGGAGTTTAGTTTTCAGACAGAACAGGCAGAAGCCTTAGCAGGCACTTTACAGGATTAAAATCCTGTTATCACCGTGACATCCCACTGGGAGACACATACCAGGAAGAGCTCAAAATATAGTTGGAAACAAGAAAGAAATCAGAAAAGCAAGCAGTTGATTTGGGTTTGCCATGGAATGGGACTAAAATCCCTTAAATCACCAATGAGTCTCATCACTTGTTGGGTGCCACCACGAGACTATGGGAGGCACTCCTCTAGGGACTCTGAGCATGCTAAGAATGCCAGGCCCTGGGCTCTTTTCTGGGGCCCTTCTCAGGGCTGTATGTGTAGTAAGCAGTCTTGGAGAAATGAAGTAATCTCTCTCCCCAGGGCAGAGAGTTTGCTTGTTCTTTGTTAGTTAAAAACAGTGGGTCCTGAAAGCTCAGTGTTACCTCATATGCAACACAAACTCTCTGCTTGCCTCTGACTCAGAAATCTCATATCTTCTGTCAGCATTCATGACATAGCCACAGGTCAAGCTACTACTGGATTGCTAGATGATATGGTAGTTCTATTTTTAATTTTTTGAAAAATGTCCAAGGTATGATCTGTTTTGAATATCTTATCTTCTCACACTCCAAA
This sequence comes from Geosciurus inauris, assembly GCA_004024805.1. Classification (NCBI taxonomy): domain Eukaryota; kingdom Metazoa; phylum Chordata; class Mammalia; order Rodentia; family Sciuridae; genus Geosciurus; species Geosciurus inauris. Next base: position 83,662 of record PVHX01003671.1, on the reverse strand, counting down.
TATTCAAAAATATAATGAAGCTAGTAGATTCAGTAGATGTATTTATTTCAGTACAAAAATTCAAAAACTAACTTCAGAGTTTCCTTTTTAAAAAGATAAATCTCATAGTGTGATATCCAAGGCTGAGGCCACAAGTTCAAGGCCAGCCCTGGCAATTTAGTGAAACCCTGTCTCAAAATAAAAAATAGAAAAGACCATGCATGTAGCTCATGTGGAGAGCACTTGCCTAGCATGTGTGTGCATGTGTGAGGCCCTGGGTTTGATTCCCATTATGGCCAAAAAAAAAAAAAAAAATTAAAAACAAAAATGTTTTAAAATTGTATTTGATAATAGGCTGGTTTTTTATCGATTTATTTGGAATGGAGCCAGATTATACCACTATTAACAAAAAGCTTATGAGCTTTAAATCCCCCAAATCCTCTTTCTAAATGCTCTAGATTTGTGTATGAACTTTTAAAGGATTGCTTTTTTGAACTAGTTTTCCATCTTTGAAAATCATCTTAATTTATGGTAATATATGCTATCTCATGCTAAGTGGAATAAATTGCCTGAAAGGCAAGCAAAATGCACTTAAGTGTTATACAAATCAGAAATCATTCACATTTTCACATTTTTCCAAAAGAAAAACTTTGAAGTGTTAGCAGCTGAAACTTTCCTTCCGTGCTTTGTACCTCGCTACTCAGCATTATTTTCTCTAGAGTATTTAGGATTTTTATCTGACACGTGAGAAAAAACAACCAGCATTTCAATAACTTAGTTCTGCTTTATGGAATCCAGCTGGCTGCAAAAATAATCAGCTCGATAAATCAAGATCACATTTCATAACTTCTAATTTCTAAGTAATTGATAAACTCCCAAATTTGAGGCTGGCAGAAACAATACTTTATGTGTTGTGGATGAGAGGCAGGAGGTAGAGAGGAGTGAGATGGTGAAAACTTTCCATTACAAAGCCACTAAGTGGGCCAGCCAGGGGCTCAGCACCTGAGGGCTACCTAAAGTTCTCATTCTATTTTTGTGTGACATAAGAATCCCCCAAAGGAGGTCACAAATGACCCAGATTCACCTGCTTTTAGAAAAATGCTTTCCACGTATCGGTATGTACTAGTCACCCATTTGGAGGATAGATTTGTTAGCACAGTACCAATGTTTTGTCATTCTTAATTATATTGTATATCTAAGACACAAAATACATTATGCATTTTTATTTTACCCAACTCCTAGATAATAGGAAATGATCTGTAATAATCTACAGCTGATATATGTCAATTTGCTAGATATAAGGTAAAACAGAAGGCAAGTGGGAAAGCAAGAGAATGACGTAGTAAACAAGAAGTAGAGGAAAGTGGAAGTGGGGATAGATGGGGGCTTCATGGAGGTCGCCCAGTACAGTGACCTTAAGTTCTTTTCTGTGCTCCTGCTTTTGCCCAGTCTCAGCCATGTTCTCAGGTTATTGGCCTGATGGAGACAACTGAGTTAATGAACTTTCCTATTTTCTACCTAATGCAACTGTTTCAACTCTTACTCAAGCACCCAATATATACATAATAAAATCAAACATGCAGTGGCTCAATTTCAATTCAGGCTAAACTTGGGTGGCTGTTTAGTTATCATCTCCCTATTAATAAAGACACAACTCATGTCTAAGACAATTTTTTCAAAATCCTTGTAATCCCATTAAACCAACCAAAACCTACTGGTAGAGTTTTCTTAAACAGAACATTCAAACATTACATAAAGACTATGTACAACTAGCAATATAAGACCTCCAGAAAGGCTAAGTCTGGCAAAGAAAAAAAGAGAGATTTCCTACATTGGAAAGGAACTCTCCTTGAAGCCAATTAATTTGCCATTTTTAATTTATTTGGATGTCTGCTCCTCAGTTCCTAAGTATAAAGAGTTCTAAGAACATTACTACTTTGTATAATTTATAGCTACAACCTTTTCTTGTGATAGCAAAGGATGCAGAGAGAACTAGATGAAAGATAATTTTCCTCTATTTAGGAAGGTAAATAAGCAGAGGTGCACATATTACCTTTCCTATGTTGTTTCAGAATAGCATTGTGACTAGGAAATTTGTGACTGCAAAGTGGAGGAAAATATAATGAAAATTCATTGATAAATTTGATGTAATTGTGCTAACATCAAAAATAAACTGTTCAAGATAGTGTACCTAGTAGTTAGTTATAAGACCCTTCCTTGGGTCTTATAATCCCGACTTAAAACCTTGGAAACGTGTTGTTCATCAAAGCACCACAATTTAGATCCATTGTGAATCCAACTCTGAACTAGATGTGATGGAAAACACAAAAGAAATGGATTTACAGACTTCCTTTATTGAGGAGTTCATGACCTGTTTGGAAGCACAGAATTTATCTCCTCTGTTTATTCCTTTCCTTCCTACACAGCCCTGTTTCCTTTTTCAGAATTCAGATAGAACATTATATTTCCTCAGCCTCATCAGAAAATAGACTTGTCATGGGACCAGGGGTGCCTTCCCACTGGCTCTGGCCATACTAACCATCACAGCAGATCATTTTTCAGCGACAGAACCTGCTTGCTTTTTCTTCTTGTTGCCTCTTACAGTGCCGGTGTTACATGAGAAGATGCTCTCAGACATACTCCTCGACCCCCCGAGGTTTACAGAGCAGCAGCTGATTCAGGTTATGTGGGTAGTCACAAGTACAGTTTCCTCCTAGGACAATTTCTTTCTGAAACTGAACAGAATAAGCTCTTTTCCTGTGTGGAGTGAAAGCACTTTAGGACTCATGAGCTCTCCGTGTCCTGTGGCATGAGCAAATAAAACACATAATAGGTACCTAATAAGAACATGAACCAATGAATAAACACAGACTATTTGACTGCCTGTGTGTTCTCTTTTGAGATGTCAATATCACCCAACAAACACAATACCAGCTTTAACAGACTCATAACAAACTGGTTAGAAGTGATGGACATTTTCTCAAAAGACCTAACAACAGTGTGTCAAAAATATTTGTTCAAAGTTTTCATTAATGTATTTCTTTTCAGCACTGCTGAAAATTAGACAGTGCATTAATGACACATTAAATCAAAGTCCCGACTCAGTTTCCTAGATTTCACAATTAATGGGACCAAAACCGACATACTAAATTCTGCAGGATGGGGAGAATTAACACTTAAAAACATTCTGCATTATCAATAAATCATGGCTTATTTTCACAAATGGCATTTGTTTCAATTCTCAGCTGTTGGATGATGATTTGACTTGGAGCAAAGGCAAAGTAATTGGGTAACAGCTGAGATGTGCTTGTTTGAGTGGGGCTGAAAGATCCATTGCAGGATTTCCAAGAGTGTGAATTACAATTCCAATGATATCAGAAGCAACTAATTCTGTTCTTTAGAAGTGAGGACATAAAAGAAGTTTGAGGTTTTCTTATTTCAAGCTTTAATTGAGGGCTGGGTTGTAATTCATTTTCATCCCTGAGTGAGTGGTAAAAACATACACAGCAGGTAATTCACACCACCTCAAAAACTGTTGGTGCAGTAAGAAGACTAATCAGGGTAAGCTTCCAGTAGCAAATTATCAGCTACAAATTAAAACCTTGCCTCATGCTTGCTAAAAGAAACCTTCCTTTTCACCAACACACACATGTGAATATTAGTAACTGTTGGATTGCTGAGGGAAGGGAAGATTAGGGATACTACCTGCTTGCATTAAAGAGAGCCCTGAAAAGGTGTGAAATAAACTAGACTTCAAACAATGCTAAATTGGGGGTTTAAAAAACAAAAGTTGTCATAAACCCAGGCGGGGTGGTGTTTATTCTGAGAATGGAAATTTAATGTTACACACAAATGAAGAAGTAAACCTAGATTCTAAAGAGAGTTTGAAACATTCTGCATGGAAGCTCTTCTGGGTAAACATCATAGACCATATTCTTTAAAAAAAAAAAAAAAAAAAATAAGGACAAAAGACTGCTGATGACAACAAAAATTAATTAAAATTCTGATGTTAATTAATCTCAAGGAAATAGAGAAAGAGGGTAAGATAAAAATTCTTTGATTTTTCCTGGCTTTATGCCATAATCTCAATGTAATTTAGAAGTATATTTTTAGCATTTAACCTTGGCAGTGATTTTTGCTAAGATGATGTTGAAAATTGTTTCAAGAAAGCTGTAAAGTGGCTATGATAATACATAAAGAGTTCAAAATGGCTGCACATATCTGATAAATATAAACGCTATATGCATAATTATGTCATTGGCTTAAATGACCATAATTGCACCTTTTGGGCTGTAGACTTTTAGTTTCATCTCTCTCTGGAAAAGCCCTTATAACAGCAATGTAGACACGGGTAGATAAGTAGTAAAAATATTGTTTTTTACTAGAGTTAATTTTCTAACACCGCAAATCTTGGTAACTTTAATTTAGAAAATCAAAAGTAGTGAAAAACACCTTATTGTGGATTAGCCAAAGCAAAATTTTCTTAAAGAAAAAACATGCCCTATTTTAGGGGTATGCAAATATATAACCCACTACAGCGCTTTGTGTTTCGATCAAGTGTCTTTATCGCTAAAAGATACCAAAAGACTGTGGAAACCCAGATAAATTACTCTAGAGAGGCAAAGCTGATTTCCTGAATGCCAAGTTTCAAGCCTGGAGCAAATTTAAACCCTATCATTGAAATCTCTGGAGGGAGTGAAGGAGGAGGGGAAGAGAGAAGTTTAAAAAGGGAAATCTGAAAACAGGCTTGCATACCACTGCAACACGCCCACTCTAATAACCACCTAGCAAGTCCTTCACTCCTTTAAATTCAGAGGCTGGATACGTGCAGGACCTACTTGGTAAACATATATCGAGTCTTGAATCCATCGATACAAGAAGCTCTTTTCCTAACATTTTTTCCTTGAGAATCCCTTCTACATCAGGCACAAAAAAAATCTCTACTGCATGTGTGTGTGTGTTCAGTTTACCTAATCAATCTCTTCATTCAAGGCACAATTAGCACACATTAGGAAGGCTCAAGAACTCAACTTTTCAACAGATCACTGTTTATTAAGCTCTAACTACTCTGTCCCCATTTATAGTCCAAGAAACAAATGTTTCCTAAGTAAGACAGTGGGCTCACGTGACAGGGTCTTCTTTGGGAATCTGGATGTCAAAAAAATGCCCAACATATTATCAGATTTGCAACTCCAATTTTCTCCTCTGAAAAAAACTTGAAGTCTGATAGTTGTCCCACCATGAGGTAGGTGCCAAGCTTGGTGCATAGCCACGCGTCCTCTGCACACTAACCACCACTGGAGTGCACCTGGCACTGTCAGGTGTGAGCCCCAGAGAAGCAGAAAACAAAACGAACCAGGAGGTCCACTTTTCTCATTCTAAAGGTCCCTAAACACTTCTCAGAAGAGGTAAGTGATACAGGAGTTTCATTAAATCTACCAAGATAACTGTTTGATGTGTTTCTTAATAGATGAAACCCAAAACTGTTCTTTAAAAATCAGTTAAATAGCTTGAAGGAACAACAAATTCATACATCAGCCCATTTTTTATGTTCTAAAGTGCAATTTATGGGGCTAAACGAAAGTAAATGTCATACCTTTAATTTCGTGAAAAGTTATGTACAAGTCTATTATTCCAAATAATCACATAACAGAGAACAGCTACCTTTCTGCTCAGTGGGGTGCCATTTTATAGACTTTAAAATTCACTAAGTTCAAGCAGCTTTCCTTCTAAATAATACATGTGCTAAATATGTCACATTAAAAGTGCTTTTGGCATGTAAATGATCCGTTTTCTCATAGAAATGCTTTTAAAAGAATCTGAGCTCACTTTTTTTTCTTTTTCTTGTTTTTCTTTTTTTCTTTTTTCTTTTTTGGAAATTCTAAGTGCATTGAATTTCATTGTCCTACAGAACCATGCAGAGTTGAGCGAAGTGAACTGCAGGGACAAACCAGCCCTTGTCAGCCTGTGTACTTATGTATCATTTGAACTGTCAGAAGTATATAGAGTTCTATTTGCTTCAACATTATTTTCTGTTCCAATCCAAGGGAAATTTTCTCTTTTGCTCTCATTTTTCCCCCTGGAACTAAGTGTTAGCAAGCAGTTCCAGGTCTAAAAAGTTAGTGATTTACTATTAAAACGTAAGGCACGTGGATGAACAAGTTTGCTGTGTATTTAATACTTCAGACCCTTTTCTATTTTTTTCTGATTCCACACCCTGAACAATAAAACTGATGTTTTATGGGTGATTTAAGGTGCTTAGCCACTAAAAACCTAATTCAAAATTCTTGTGCATAATATGAATAAGACTGAAAGCATAATCTCTCCCTCTTGTAGATTCATTATACAGCTGTGTTCAGGAGCCTCCCGCACCGTATATGCAGCTTACAGAGTGTCTTTCAGAACTTCAGAATCAATTGTTCCTTCTCTCCTTTGTAATGCCATGTAGTAGAATCTGATGATATCAGCTATCTTCTGCTTTTAGAGATCTTTTGCTCTAACTTATTAAAAGAAATGTGAATGCAGCCTGATATTCCTTATGCAGTTTATAGAAGTTATTCCTCATAGAATACTTAGCTTCAGGGTCCTCCTAGCATTTTCACTTTACCATCCATTCTCTGTGTAACAACAACAACAGAGTCTCAAAAAATAACTTGGAAGTGACACATATAAAAGGGTGAAATAAATTATAATCAAAGGCTTTGGTTTTATAGAATAACTCAATGTAGTCAAAAAGGTATTGACAAGAGGTTCAAATGAGTTGGGTTGCCAGACTTCACAACACCCAGTTAAGTTGGAATTTCAGACAGACAACAAGTATTTAGTATAAATGTGCTTATACTGAAAAGATATTTCTTTCAGATTCAGACTTAATTGGTCATCTTATATTTTATCTGACAAATTTAAATGTGAATTTTCTTAAAAGGTCTAACTTAAATAATATGAGATAAATCTTTCATATAAACAAGTCTACCCACTTTTGTAATTTAGGCAATGATTATTATGTGGATATATGTTATCCACTCTGATACCAGTGCATTCCTTCTGGTTTTAGGAATTCATTTCTAAGGAACAGATTCAATATTTTAATTAAATACGATTAACCAAGAATGCAGACAGGCAAGTGGCATTTGAATGCTTTTCTCTTTTGGTGGTGCTGAGAATTGAACCCAGGACCTAATGCACACTTAGCAAGTAGTCAACTATGTAGCTACATTCCCAACTTGAACTGTCATCTGAAAATTTTTAACGTGTCTGATTTTAGAATATCTAAATGATTCCTTTCCTCAATTTCTCTATTTTATCATTTAGATGGATTTATCTGAAATGCCATGTCTTCTAAATATATAACTGGATTTCAATTTCCTGGTTAAAACAGAAGTCACATAACTGCTTGCATTTATTGAGTACCTATTATGAATCAAATGCTTTAATCATTTCAGCTTTCTTTAACCATCAGGAGAACCCTAAAAGCCAGATACCAATTATCATTTACACAGCTAGTACCAATTACAGAGCTGATACATGGTACAGTGTAACTGGTAACCAAGTCAATTGGATGGCAGTCCATATTCTGTTCAAAAATAGTTGGCTGAACCATTTTTTCTCTTCTCTTTTACAATAGGAAATTTGACTCAGGAAAAACCAAAATGGCAAAGTCAGAATATGAATTATATACTAACTCAACACTGTTAGAAAGAGAACTCACTTTTCCTCCAGATGTTCTTTTAGCAATCAAAGTGGATCAGTTTATAAAAAATATTCTACAATCAGGGCCTGAAACTAAGAACATTTTTTCCTACATTTTTTCTGCCCTTTAGATTCATTTCCATAATATGGAATACTAAGAATTAGATACCCGTGGAGCCCAATTTTAAAAGAAAAGTCTTAAATCACATCTACATTAAGCTTGTAATTCATGCGTAAGCTCCAAAGCAACTTCTTTGGACCGATCCCTTCCACAACCACTGGGAATTATCCATTAGCAATCACAGTGCGAAAAATGCACAAGTATCACCACTGCATTTTGTAAAATGCAATTTTTGGCAGTTTGACTAAAATCTTGGCAAGCATTGCCATTTCCCCAAAATGTATTTGCATATAGGCTTACTGATTTTTATTACTCTATCTGGAATCTCTCCAGATTCTCCCCATACCCAAACTTAAACAGAGCACTTCAGTAAAGGTTTCTTATAAATTAAAAAGCACTTTTAGAAAAGGTGGAAACATGAAACTAGCACTTTATGTATTATAAAGAAAAGCCCTAAAACATACTCAGAGGCATTCATTTACTGTGTTTCTAAAATGCATTTATATTTTGAGAATGTGGCAGTCTTTAACAGATTACCAGAAAGGACTCCTTCCTACAGGGTGATTCTAGGCATTTTAAGAGGAGGATACAAACACTGAGAAAAATGCATGGAAGAAAAATGAAAAAAAGAAGAGGCCTATCTGTTCTTATTTTAATATTATCACTAGTCATTTAAAGGTGTGTACTAATAAGCAGGACTGACAGAATTAATCTGAATATATGTATCATAGAAAAGATCAGTTTATTATGTCACTAGGCAAACAGATGTACAGGAAACATTGAAAAGCAGTTTACATTTGCTCCATATTAACTATACATACGAAGGCAAGCAAAACTGAAATGGGATGAGGAGACTTTTGAAAGCAAGACTACAAGCCTCTTCCAATAAAAATCCTTTGATAGTGTAGGCAGGAACAATGAGCAGCATCCGCCAGGAGATGACAATCTGCTGCTCCCCACTCTACAATGCCATCATGCCTGCCGCCCTGAGAACAGCTTCTGAGGAATGTAGAGAAGATTTGAGAGAATTAATTGAACTGATAGTGCTGCTGACCTTATGAAAAACAATGTTACAGCTATCTGTGTGTCTGGAGATTTTAATTGCACAAAACAATTCCCTTTTGATAGAGTTTCAAGATCCATTAGGAAATAATAAGAATCATTTTTGGATAATTTTTATTACAAAGCAGTTTTTGCCAAGAGATAAACTCTGGATTTAAAGTGTTTCTGTGTGTGTTTTGAACAATATATTACCCTTATAATTTGTCTTTCAAAATATTCTCTAAAATTTTAAAATGTTCTTACATAGATGTTTTCCATAATTTGTTGTTTTATGTCTGAAAATGCTGACCAGCATTATAGTTTTGAACTGGAGTAGATTTTACCCTTTGAGGAGATGCTCAGTGTACTCAAATAAATTGATATGAATAGTTTTCATATGTGAAAATAGAACTTTAATATCCAGGAAAAAATTAAAGCAAATTGGCTTTTGGAAGATTTGACATCATGTGATTTGATTTTGCATTAAATTAAACTAATCTTATATGTATTATCATGAAGTTACCAAAACCTTAGCTTTATCATTGCAAAATTCATTTTCTTCATAAACAAGGATGATACTTATTAAGCCCCACTATCCACTTGAACTGCAGCAAAAAGGATCAGTTTAGATTAAAAAAAAAAAAATCTCCTGCCGATTTAGTTACCAGTAGAGAGAGTTTGTAAAGTCTGTCACCTTTAGGAGAACTTTTGTCTAGATACGTTGCTCTCCCGCTCTCAGCAATCTCACCTGGAAGCTATGATTTGACCACATTTTCTCATCAAGTCCCTTTTAAGCACATTACTCAAAAATTGTTGAGGCAATAACAATTGGAAGAGGTAAAAGAATTTCATAAGAAACATGTGGAGAGTTAGCTTGATATAAAAAAAATTCTTCATATAATTTCAAAACAGTATGTCTCCCCAATCTTGTTTGATGTACTAAAAACTGCAATAAAAATAATCCTACATTTTTTTCTTTTTCCTATTTCAGAAAATATTTAGTGAACCCCAAGAAAACATCCAAATTTTCATGTGCTTATCCATATTCCCCCCCATAGTTGCCTGTTAGGTGCTCAGATGACATTTTTACAAGTAAAACAAATCCCACCAGTTGCTAGGATTTAACTGGGTATAAGACTTGAACTGTCACCTCCAAAAGATTTCAGGATTTTTAATATTACATGAGGACCAGTACTGTACGTGAAGCAAAAATTCTGTGGATTCATCTATGTTAAAGCAATAGGACCAGGGGCAAAAGATGGAAGCAAACTAAGTGGGTATGTCATGCAAAGAAAGAAAGACCACGTGGTAAAATAGAAAGGCTCTGGGTTCCCATACTGTTAGTATCCTTTGCTAGTTGTATGACCCTAGACTGAGGTTCAGTTTCCTCATTAATTGAGGGGTTTTCATTGTTGTTTATCATTTTCTGTTTTAAGGCATGAAGTAATAAAGTGGAATAAATACTTGTCTCTTATTTGCAATTTAGAAACTTGAAAATCTCTGGAAAGCAAAAAAGTTGTGTATCTCATTTGAGGCAAAATAAATTTGAACTGAAGTTAATATGCACTTCCCTGCAGAACTATTAATATAAGAATTACACAACCATCCTAGATGCCACTAAACTTGTTAGCACAATGTATGATATATGCACCATATTTGGGTCCTAAAATCGAAACATTGTGAATCTAAAACACATACAGCTACAAGGACTTGAGATTTATAGAGATTAGGAGCACATATAACCATTACCAAACCATTCTCCTTCCCCTCAACCTTTTAGGAAATTCAAATAATTATGTCTAAGTCAGGCAAGTGGCTGGAGTAGTTTGAACTCCACCTGTTCAATTACTCATTTCAAGTGCCTTTACAGTGATTCATTATAAAGGTAGGAAGGGAAAAAGTTGCTTACGGAATTGAACTTGATGCAATTCAAAATAGTCTAAAGTAAATCCTTGGGCAACACGGCCCCCAAATTACAAGATACTATAGCTGGAAATTCATTAGAACATCTTGACACGATTGTCGGAGGAGAGGGCCAGCTTTGTCAAAATCTCTCTCCTCCTGAACCTGACTACAACAGGGTTTGTATTTACTTATTCATCTTAAAGTCCTTATCAATAAAACAGACCTACTAGCGCTGATCGTGTGTTTTTTCAACAGAGTGCTCAGTATGAATGAACATGTTGAAAGAGTGCTGTGTTAATAGCACAAACATCCCTTCCTGTCCAGTCCTGAAAGGGCTTTACTGCACTAGACAGTGCCTGTTTTTTAGCTAATAACACTGCTTGGCCTGAGACAAAACACAGAACAAGGAAGGGTTCAGACACTTGCAATCCCTGAGGTCTCCTAACAAAGGGCAGAGATTGCATCTCCTGGGTCCTGGCCTCATTCTTACATCAATGATTATGTTCAACCTCTGCAAATCCCTTCAGTGCCCCACTTCATTTCTTATTCTCAACTGTTGTGTCATGAGTACCTGCCAAATTTCTCTTAAATTCCTCTTGGATGAATTTTCAGGCAGTTTCCAAAGTATCTCCCTTTTGTGATAAGGACTCTGCAATGTATTTCAGGTGAGGAATTTAAAATCCCACTCATAATTGTTTGAAATCTTCCCTCATTCAAGCTGTCAGGGCTTGACAGCCCTGGTTCTGTTGTTATGCACTATTAAATGGGAGCTGCTCTCCAGCCTAGGGGTACCTCTCTGTTTCAGTGGTAGGAAAATGGGTGAAGCTTATTGGGGATCCTTGGGGAAGGCAATGCCATATAAATGGGAGATTCAGGAGGAGGAATAAAAATAAGCCCCTTTCTGAGAGCCTGAACCTACAAAATTTTTGAATGTGTTGACAGCATTGCATTTTGATGCTCCCATTTCTTCTGACTTTCAAAATAACTTTAAGGTCTGCAATTTTATAGGTCAGAATATGAGAAAGGCACACAATGTGTTTGTATTTGAAAATTTAGGATTTTCTTTAAAAGCTATACAACAGTAAATGTTTTGAACACTAAATATTTTCTGTATTTAGGTGAAGGTGAAGAGAGGCAGAGTGGGAAGAGACGTGATAGCTTTCCAACCTGATTTCTATTTCTGATAAATACCCTAATGACTTCTGCTGCAAGATGCAGAGGTCATTAGGAAGCAATATTACTAATCTAGATGGAAACAAATTTCAATCTGGGCCAGTAATATATCTTACAGCTCGTAAACACATTGTGCCCAATTACCTTGATATGCTTTACATAAGAGCAATTACAAAATATCTGAAAAAATTGATGTGCTGAGGGTAATTATTTTAATTTATTCACATCTAGACACTAGCTTAGGATATGAGCTAGACTTCCATCAGTAGTTCTTTCTTCTGGAGATATCAATTTATTTATTCACTCACTCATTTGATAACACACATTAGCATTTTTCAGATATTGTGCTAAGAATAGGTTCTATGAAACACACAACAAAGAAGTAAATATAAAATGCATTGTGAAGAGCCGATATAAAAAATGAATTGATATAAAGCTAACAGCACAAAATGGAATATGTTCTGTAAAAAACTACCCCTCTTAAAAAATAAAAAAAATAGTACTGGTGTAGCACAACTGCTCCTGTTATAAAAAGCCACTTGAAATTAAAAGAACATTTCTAGCTAAGGACACTTGGTAGAGATTAAATGCGAGCTAGACCCTAACAGGGCTGGGTAGCAGGGAGTGGTAGGGGGTGGGGTGCAAGCAAATTTGAAAGCAACCCAGGCTGAGGGGTGGCAGGAGTCACAGATTGAGAATCATCACAGTGCACACATACGGAACAACCACAGATGTCATCTGTACCAAAGGTAGAGAATATAAAGGTGAGTAGAGGAAGACAATGCCAGAAAAGCTGGCAGAGAGCCAGGGGTGGGGACACTTGACCAAAAAAAAAAAAAAAAAAAAAATTGCAAACCTAAGGAGTTTGGACTTTATTAGTAAGCACTGGGAGCCAAAGTTTTTGAGAATAAAATGACATGAGGATATTAAGATTAATCAGTCAGCAGTATGATGGATAGACTGGAAAGGTAAAAGAACTGAGGCAGGAGAATAAACTGGACAGCCACAGCCCTAGTCCAGGTGGACACAAATGAAGGGAGCAGCTGATGTGCACAAAAGGAGCGGACAAGGGATGCTGCAGTAAGAGATCTAAGCATGTTGACAGGCTAAGCAGCAAAGAGATGATGAAAATGATGAAGGAAAGTGTGGGGGAAATGATGGAGTAATGTCCAAATGAACATAGGAGCGGGGTCAATCAGAGCGGGTTAAATTTCATGAGTCCTGGTGATTGGCTAAGAATGAGAAAGCCTGGGGTACAGAGGCTTGATAGAAAAGGAAACTGTCAAGACCAACCTATGCAGAGGACTGTTAGAAAAGATTCCAGGAGATGAATGTGCAGATTAACAGACAAATGTGTGGGCTGTACTCAGGTAGTGAGGGCATATGGAGTAGTGCTAAAAACTGAGATAGATAACACAGGTCAATAACACTGTGATAGATTAAAAATACCAACACAAAACTTGTGGAATACAAACAGCTCTACCAAAGAGGCAACAATTCAAAAGTCACAAAATTAGAATTCTATGTAATGATTTAGTCTAAATGAAGTGAGACTGTTTTATACAACTTTTCCCTATTACATGAACCAAGTCAATGTGGATTTTGTTTTGTTGTTTCTATATTATGCATACAGCAAACCTCTGATTTTACTGTTAAGTACAATGCATTAAGGGAAGCTGGCACAAAATGCAGATTTTCTTCCCACATAAAACTCTGTTCACAAGACAGGAGTTAGGATGAAAGTAGGCAAACAGAGTGACCAGTGGACAGCACTGGATGATGCATTTAGAAAACATTCTCCAAACCCAGTTGCTAAAGGAAAGGTAGGGAGGGAAAAGAAATGGGAAGGGAAGTATCCCCCTACTCCTCCCTCCACTCTTCATGGAGTCTTTCAGCTCCAACAGAGTAGATTCATCAATTTTAAGTCCTCCTTATCAGGAATGAAAAACACTGGCTCTTTGATTTTCCTCTAATTTTGGTAACTATGGGTTTTCCCCAGAAGTGCACGCGAACTGCATGAGAGGGAAAGGGCTTTTCCCTGTACCACACACTTTCGAGTCGTCGAAAATGAATGTTTTTTCACAAAGACTTAAAATATTCATAGAAAGCAGAATGGAGATCTGTGGAGTAGAGGGAGGGTACCAGGGGCAGGGAGGATGGAAGGGAAAAAGGAGAAACTAGGAAATGAAATTGACCAGATTATATGTGTGTGTGTGTATATATGTGTATATATATGAATATGTCACAATGAATCCCACTATTATGTCTAATTATAATGCACCAATTTTTTAAAGATTCAATAAAATATTCATAATGCACGCTGATCTTAAAAGACATGATTACATGTTTATTTTCTAAGAATACACATACATTATAGCACGAATGCAGGCTACTTTTGTGAGGTGAAGATTGTTTTTAAAAAGCTGCTTACATACAGATAGTTATCAATAGTAAAATTCTCTCCAATACCTCTAAAACCTTTTCTCTTTCCAGTTCCTGCCATCTCCAGCAAATGTAGTCTTTTGCATTCAAGGTATAGGCTAGCAGAATTTACTATAAAAGCTAAGAAAACAAGAAGAGAATCTTTACAGGTCTCGGTGTTGGCTATTATATGACATCTAATGCAAATTACAGATTTAGGGCCAGAACCCCTGGCAAGCAACAACATTGTTCCCACCCAAAGAAGTCCACTAAAATGTAGGTATCAGTACAGTAGAATGGGCAGGAGTCAGTATTGCCCTGGGAAAGCAAATTCTGGAGATGCTTGTACCTTGTACTGGAATGCACACCCCCACCCCGCAGCACATATACGCATATTGGAGATGATTAGTATCTTGAAATAACAAAGTGGGTTAACCCACTAAGAGCTGAAAACTGAGAAATATTTACTGAGTTACTATAGGAGATAATAAAGGAGAATTGAAAGGAAAATATCCTGACTCCTAGAAACACTTCTATACTTTTAGGTTGTAAAGGACTCATTTAGCAGGCCTGGGCTGTCCAAACCATATATATTCCCAGGGTCTTCAGGACTGACCTTTGGTAAAGCTCCTAGGAGATGAGCTCTCAGCCCAGGAGTTTCCCTCCTAATGAGAGTGGTGTAGTTTTGAGCTATGCCAAATAGTTCATGGCAATTACATGATTGATGGAGAACATTTGTTTTTTGTGCCCCTAGAGTTTGGGCCACACTGCAATAGTTTGATCTTTGTATCAGTGATTGTACAACTTGTCATTTTACCTGACCATTCTGTCCTTGCAAGAGAAAGTCCACCCAAAATGCTCAAGCTAAATAGTGAACCTGTATTTTTTAATATTCAGCAAAAGGTGTGGGTAAAGACATCTAATAATTCTTAATGTCACTATTATCTTCAGGTAAACTCAGCCAACTGCTGCATATTTACCATGGGCTTTAGGTAAAAATTAATGTTAATTAAAATTTAAAAATAAAGTCCTTAAAATAAATTTAAATTTAAAAAGGGGAAGTCCTTGCTTTGTGCTAAAAGAAAAAGTGAAAAAGAGTAAGTTTTCTCAGGATCCCATTCTATAGCGTTATTTTTATTTCTCCATTTTTTTTAAAACCTGGTTACTCCTCAAGTCCTGGATTCCAGATCCCTTCCCACCCCCATGTGAGGTCTTTTACAACTCAAAATTTACTTCTTATTTCCCAAACCTCTACATTTCTACCAAACAACAGTCACATCGTATGCACAAAGCATTTGTTTACCTGTCTCTCTAATTTACAGATTGGTGGGCTCATCAGGGTACGGGCAGCATTTAATTGATGTTGTGAGAACTCTCCCATGTTCTGACACATGGGAGACAATAAGTGTTAAATTCATAAATGAGCTAATGAATGAGTAGATATGCAAAAGAACAAATGAACACAAATGATTCTGGACTCGTGGATAATTCAACTAGGTGAAAGAGATGATATAAAGTTCTATTTTCAACATCTGTGAAAATAATTCTTCCTCTTGAGAGACTGCAATAAGCAAAGTGTTGGAACAAATTTTATGTTTAAAAGGGTTAACGTTTTCCAGGTATTAGAATTGTGAGGATAAGGAATAAGGTATACAGCTTATTGTCTGGTACTTGGAAGAGTAATAAAAAATATTAGGGTTAGCTTTTATCTATAAAGCTATGGTTGTCTTTTCCAAAGATACCTGAATATATGAATTAGGTTCTTATGCCTGAAACAAGCAAAAAATAGTAACCTAGTTCAAAAAATTTACTTATTTAAGTATAAATACTTAATAAAATTTTTGGGAAGGTGGTAGGGAAAGCCTACAATGATAAGAGTCAACTTGAAAATATTTGAAGCCTAGTCTACTAACCAGCAAACAAGGGCAGGGGGTACTTTACTTCCTGAAGTGGTCTTTCTAGAAGAGCTGATTGAGGGAAGTAGTTTCTTCTTTCACCAATATTTATGAAGCATCTACCATGTGAGAGGCTTTGTGCTAAGCTCTGTGAGGACTGTAAAGATGAATAAGCCATGGTTGCTGCTCTCAAGGAATTTTCAATAAAACATTCCTCTTCAGATGCCAAAAAGCAAGGAGCACTATAGCTACACAAATAAGATAGTCTTGCACACAGAATCACACACTAACTCTTGGTGTAGTTATAAAAGCCATGTTCAGATGTGATTTCTTTGTGAAGTCTAATTTCCATTTGAGT
This sequence comes from Geosciurus inauris, assembly GCA_004024805.1. NCBI lineage: Eukaryota > Metazoa > Chordata > Mammalia > Rodentia > Sciuridae > Geosciurus > Geosciurus inauris. The sequence goes on along the minus strand of PVHX01003671.1, from coordinate 67,080 downwards.
TTGGCTTTGAGGATTAGGAGCTACAGATCAGTTAATAGAGTAAACCATGTGCAGATGTCACCTTCCCATTAGTTTCTAATCCCCCATGACCATCAGATGATAAAGTCAGGTTAAAAAGAAAAAGGTTGTCATCTATAATCCAAGTAAATGCTCCTCTGAATCAAGTGGGGCCTTAAAAGAGGATGTCAGAGGAAGAGAAATAAAGGAAGGAGAGCTGGTTATGGCTAGGAAACAGATCAAGCTGTAGAACTATCCCCAGAAAGTCATAGGCAATGTTTAGAGATAGCATTTTGTCCCTGTGACACGGTAAGCTATGTATTGATGGGCTTCCACAAAATGTAACAGATTCAAACTAGCAATAGGAATTTCTCAGCAGCAGTTTTTCTCATTTAAAGTTGAGACTGCAGCTGAGGGGAAGATCATCCAACCTGTATCACAAAGAATGTGCAATGATGATGACTACATCTGAAATTTAGTGAGAGCTTACTATGTGCCAAGAAATGTAGTAAGTGCTTCATATTTAAAACCATGCTCTGAAAATTACATTTTATAGATGATTAAAAAGACTTTTAAAAGCTGGTTATTTACTCATGGTCACACAACTAGGAAGTGGTACCAACTTCTCTGTACTTCTGAAGATTGGTAAGTAGGTAGGGATCAGTAACTCTGTCACATGGGCTGAGCTTCAAGAGCGGGACACCAGTTCAACACTTGTAAGGTCACAGTGCAAATCCAAAGAAAGTTGAGGAAAGACATATAATTCACAGGGCATAAATATCAGGTATATGCAAATGTAAGCTAACAAAACCAATTTTAATTCCCTAGAAGTAAGTTCCAAAGAAAACAGGAAAAGGGGAAGTAGAATTAGAGCATATAATTTCTTGAGAAATGCCTACTACAAGTAATGTTTTCCTTCAGTTGTTTAATACTAGGTGTAAATAAGGCTTTGTATCTCCTTCTTTAAACATCTTTTAAAATGGGATTCTATCATGGGACAGTTGAGGAAGACAAATAGGAAAATAAAAAGACTGGGGAGAGGACAATTAAGGTGTGAAATCCTAGAATACAGTAATATGATCAACTGGAGAAGTCAGAGGAGGAACTGAACACAGAGGAACTTTACCAGACTTCACTGAATACAACATGAAGCAATAACTCCTCATAAAGAAACTGAATGGATAAAGTGGACATGGGTTATTATCCTCTTTCTACAAGCCTCCTTTTCATAAGAAAAGATGCACAGAAAGCAGATAAAAGCATTACATAAGTGGAATTTTAGTTTTTGCCCATTTTAGGCACCATTTAGCTTCACAAAATGGCTTCCATTCCCAGCATGCTCTTCATCCACAGGGTCATTTGAAACTAGGGAGAAAAGGCTCCATCCCATCATTAGATAGCACTGCCACAAATTGGGATGGACAGTCCTCTGTGGATGCTAAACTTATAAATACAACAATTTAGAGAAAAAGCAATAAAGATTAAATATACACCAAAATGCAATAAACATTAGAATGATGCAGAGAACAGTGCAACAAACAAACAAAATATACTGAAATAGTATTTTCCCAAGGGGACATAAATCACTGGAGTTTCTACTTTATGACTAGTCTCTCTCCCAGATCTACTAAGATATAATGTTATTTGTCCAACATATTTTTGTTTCCAATATTTTTCCTTTCAAGGCATTGAAGTTAATATTTAACAAACACATTTTCTGCCAAGTTTTAATGTGATATCATCCTCTGAAGAAACAAAGTCCAGAAATAATTTGTCTTTTTGGCAATATTTATTAGTATTATGACACAAAACCTGAATTATTATTGAAAGTAAACAGGAAGTCAAGGACTCATATCTCTAGAATTTTTTAAGGTGCTCTCAAGGTTAACATGTACTCAGTGGCAATGAAAAGCTGGATAAATAAAGGCTGCATGGTGTCACATAATCTGTAATATTTCCTATAACTGTGACTACTTTTTAAATAAAATTTTTCAGCTGACAAATTTAATTTCCCCTCTTGGTTTTGTTTACACATTAGAGTCCCTGGTGTCCTGGAACTGAACACAAAAGTAGGTGTCCCAAGTCTCTCTACTTCCCTTTGAATCTTCATTTATAGAAGACTGTACACCTCCCAGAAGACTCTTCTAGCTTAAAAGAAATTCATATAATTTATATCATAATCATTAATATAATTTAAAGAATATACTTATAAAGAATGAATTATATTAATATTGTATTACTAATGATATTATACATTATGCAGTAGATATAATTATACAGTGAATTACATATAGTTTATAATATACTTTATGTATATGTACATATGCACATATATACACACACATATCTCACCACTAAAAATAGTCTCAGCTTGGGGAGAAAAAAGAAGTGAGTTCCACTTGGGAAGTTTCTGAAACACCTACTGGAACAACCTGTAAGACAGCAAGTTCCCATCTTCATGCAGCTGGCTATTTAAAAGAACCACAGGAAATTAACGAGCATCCAAACCTGCTAGACACTTCCAAAGAGCAAATGGCTGCCAACCCTTGGGATCTCAGGGATCTCATTTGAAATGGCGCAGTAAGGCTGAAAACTGGCCTGGTTTCAACCATTTCAGCTTTGAGTGTGTGGGGGAAGGGGGGGGGGTGTTGTGTGCATGTTTACAAAGCAACACACACACACACACACAGAGCCAATAAATGTGATATGAACTCCATGGGACATTCTGATCTACATTTAAACAGGAAATAAAGTTAGCTCATTGTTACCTCTTGGTCAGGACAAAAATGACAATCATAATAATTTTGCTAAACACATTCAAACAAGAAAACAAGAGGGTGTGACAGGGGTTGACAGTCTACTAAAACAGTCCAAAAAATGGTTGATAACAAATATCCCAGATGCACAGAAAGACTGTGCATGCCAGAGTAAATTTTTCCATCCTCAGTCTTGCCCTTAGTGTGCGGGTTTGGACAGTAATTAGGACTCTTCTGAGAGGGCAGTGGAGAGACAGAGCAGGGCCATGTATGTGTTAACATTTGCTTCTGCTCCAAGGGAAAATGGCCCAGTCGGTCACTGAGACTTTGACTCCTTAAAGAGCTTTACATTTTCTTCACAGTTGTTTGTTCTGAGAATACGGATTGACCAAGGAAAATCTGAAACCCAACGGAAGTATGCCTTTCACAAGGAGCTGCTACACTGAAGCAGATAATATTTGACAGCCTTTTGTGAGTAGCACAGTCCGCCGTTTTTTTCTTCTCCAGCAGTGGTATCCTTTCACCTCATTATAAAATATAACCTGTCATAGCTAAATTGAGGAGTTTTTTCAACAGGGCTGGAAAACTCATCTTTAATTACTGTATAGGGGAATGTTTCTGAATTATCAACTATGCAGAAAAAGGCTGAAAGGCAATCTGACTGTTGCAAGAAACAGACGCTCCTTGGTAAAGAAACCACGTTGTTGGGTTTTTAGTTTCTCAGTGATGGTCTTTTGATACTGGTGGCTTTAAAAATCCATATAAGATATGAAGAAAACAAAGCTCTTTTGTTAGTCTAGTAGTATTGTGTGCACTTATCTATCCACACATAGATTGGCTTAAGGAATGTCTCTAGTTTTAGGTTATAAATATCTACATGTACAGTCTAAGACAATTTCTAATGTGAATTTTCTTTATACTAGCTTAGTGTATTGGTTACTATTGTAAGTTTACGGACTTGGGTCCAAACTCAAATTCTGCCACTAACCAGCAGAACCTTGACAATTACTAACTCTAAGTTCCAGTTATCTGCACAAAAGAGATCATCACATCTCTTCAGCAGATTAAATAAGATAATGTGAAAATTTAAACAGTACTCAGTGCATTATAACCACCCAATAAATGGTAGCTATTATTACTGGAAGCATTTTGCGCTGCATTTCTGATAGTTTTGCCTGCAAATGAAAATTGGGTTTTCAAAGACAGACTAAGTTTTAGACCGAGTTATCCCTTTTTTTCAGGTGGGCATAGGACAAAATATCTCAAGTACATACCTTCAGTTATAGAAGCAAGACAGTGATTATATACAGGGACTAAACCAATAGACCCTTGCCCATCTGGCACGCTGAGCTCTATTTTAATTCATGTCCTCTCAAAGTATTTCAATCTTGCACATTAGTCATTCAAAATATGTCTCAAAAATTGTTTCTCATGAACAAATAACTCTGGACAGCATCAGTTTTGGAAATTCACATTACATACAACATTTAAGGCTTTAAGACATCCTATAGTAGAGAAACTATCTACTCTGATTCAGATTTCCCAAATCTATCTTATAAGACAACTTTTTTTTTATCCAATGGTTTATTGCTGCAATAATAATTCATTCAGTACTATTACATGTCTGTCACAGGGCCAAGCATTTTACATGTATTAATTCATTAAATCACAATAACATTACTATGGGAGAGGCACCACTATTGTTTTTATATGACTTTTCCAAGTAAATGATAGCAAGATTCAAATCCCAGTACTCTATATGTCAAAATACATTCTACTGCCATGTATAACTAAAAAGAACAAATAAAAAATTGAAAAAAAAATCCCAGTACTCTGATGTATAATGGTCTGGACTAGCACTTTACATCTTCTCATGATGTGAGATTTACCAAGTATATTAATTAGGATGGTTTCACTTGCAAATACCAGAAATCCCAGTCAAAACAGATCTATAAATAAAGGGAGCTTATAGTCCCAGTCAGGTCGAAGAGTTATATGAACTCCAGGCACCAGATCCAGCTTCTCTCTGACTTACTCAGTTCTGGCCTGCCCCTCAAGCTGGCTTGCCTCATGGGAGCTTTCCCAGGTACTCCTCACTCATCTCCTAAAATAAGAGAATGCCACTTTCCCTCAATATCATATGAAAACATTAGCCTGTTCTGATTAAGTCGGTGCCCAACTTGGACCACTCATGATGGCTACAGAAATGTGATGTGCTGACTGTGTAAGGTGTTAACTAATTATGGTAGGTAGATACCAGACTGTCTGGCTGAAAGTAAGGACTGTTCCAGACCAAACAGAACAGGCAAATGAAGTTCTTCTAGGAAAGAGGGAAATGCAGTCCTGTAGATCATGCTTTGAACAAGAGGATTTAAATCCAAATCTGAGGCATATGTTCTGTGGAATATAATTTCAAAAGTTCTACTTTGTTTTCTTACTCCTATGCCCTCTGGTGTACTGTGACAAATGGGGGGTGGGTAAGGGAGGAAAAGGAAATCCATGAGGATGATATATTTAAGATCTGACTTTTCCCTTACAAACTTTACTCTTCTTCTACCAATCCTGATAGAATCTCAAATAGAAATAGACTATAGAACTCTTTTGAAAATTTTTAAATGAAAATTGAAATATCTCTGTAGTCAATCATTTTTACACAAAAAATACCTATGTAGGTTCTTTAGTTCAAAAAATCTAAAAGATATGGAAATAAAGAGAAAAGTAAAGGCTACTGATCCCCATGCTCACTCTATATTCTTCCTAGAGGTCATTGGTATGGCATATATATTCCTAAACTTTTCAAACATTCTCTACTTTTACATATATACACATATAAAAAATCTTTTGTGACATGAATGTGAACATGGGTTTGTTTTTCTCACATACACATCCGAAGAGCTTTCCAACAGTACAAACAAATCTTCATTCCCTTCGATTGCTGTATAGGATGTCACAGGATGGTTGACTCATCACTTAAGTTTTGCCAGTGAATTGACAGACATTTATGAGTTTCTAATACTTTAGTCTCTCTGGGGGAAAAAAATCCCTGCACATACTCCTTTGTTCACATGTGGAAATTAATTTTTCTCTCAGAAACCTACCAGTGAAATTACTTGGTTAAAGGGGTTTGAGCACTTTAAATTTTGATAGAATTTGCCAAATTACCCTCCAAAAAGGCTGTTCTAATTTACACTCCCACCAACAGTGCCTGAGAGTACCTGTTTCCCCACTGGATATTAGCAATCTTTTTGCATTCAAAGAGTAATCAACAGGACTCCAGTTAACTGTGGGATGAAAGTGGACCCCTAAGAGGTTTAAGAATGTATCATTAGACACGAAAGAAAACAATTATTTGGTGTGACCTCACTCTGTGATTGGTATTATAATAATAATATTAAAAAACCTCTTGAACAGCTACATACCGTAGATTTTAAAGACATTAACTACCTGAGTTACTGCATTTTTAGGAGGTCAATAAAGATCATTCATCCCCATTTTGCAGATGCAAATTTTAAACCATTAAAAGAAAAAGACAGTAAAACTTTGTCAGAGTGTATAAGAAATAGAAAATAAAAATCCAGTTCTATTTATTTATTTATTTATTTTTTTGGTGAAACGAAAATTCTGAACTGTCAACCAAAGTCCAGCTACTTGCTTCAGACACATATTTCCACTTGAACTTCCACTTAAATCTGGGTGATGGTTTAGACATACTGTGGATTTCAAGCCAATGAAACTTTTCAATTCCATTCCCAGATGCAGTGACCTTTGCTTCCTCTGGTAAAGACTACTGGTTTCTTTTATGGGCTGCTCCAGCTAATGTGAAAGGAATGAACATAAAATAAGGTGCCATCTGTTAGAATTCAATATTTACTTCTCTGTGTAGTTTTAGATAGTCTGTGGAAGCATTCTCAGACTTTTGAGCTTAAAATTTCTTTCAGTAGGTGGCAGGAACATTGGCAACTCACTCAGGGCACTTTCCTATCATAGCTTTGAGCTTGGCCCCAGAGGAGTCATAACCCACCCAAACACATCCGTTCACAGATGATCTAAATGAAATGCCCAGGTTGATGACAGCTGGCCCAGGGAAGGCAAGAAAACCGCTTTCACATTTGGGAGCAAACTACTTGCACACTTTGAGATGAATTCACATTCTTAGTACTCAGATTGTGTTTTTATATTTCCATCTGAGGTCCAAAAACTATAATAGCACTGAAACAAATATAAAGCAGTTGGAATACTTGTGACAGACTTTCTAGCCCTGAAACAAGTTTTCTTAACATAGTAATGCTTACCTAGTTTAAGAGTAAATGTCAGTAACTTTATTCTCTACAGAGATTTTTCTTTTTCTCCTCTCTGCGACAGCACCTTGACTTGGAGGCACAATCCTGTTCTGCGTCTACCCAGGCTCCATCAACATCCAGTATTCCCTGTCTAAAGCTTTGACACGTATGTCACAACAGCTAAGGTTGAGGGAAGGAGTTGAAACAATTTCACAAGGCTTGTTATGACTCGCATGGCCCACATGGCCCCTGTGTAGTCCTCTTAACATCCTTTGTTCCCATCCTTCCAGTCAAACATGAGCACCAGCGGCTTCCCCTTGCACAGTGTGAGATGGCAAGGCCGCAGCCTTTGAGCCCGCATTCCAGTCTACAGATCATTAGAGCGGATGATATTGTTCTGTACATCAAACCCTTCATGCCACCTTCTAAATGAGGGAGAAAGACTGAAAGGATGACAACGAGCTCTTAGGACCCCTTTTAATAAAGATGCCCCTTTTAATAAAATTTAAAGAGAATTAGACGGGCTTAGGACCATGTGCAGACAGAGGTGGGGTTTAGATGAGAAAGGAGGTGGTGACCAGAGAAAACAAGATGGGGCAGAAAACAAGACTGAGGACAATAAAGAGTACATATTTGGTTTCCTGGGCATATGATCCTGCTGCTCTGTCTCCCACTAAGATCTATCGATCTGTGGTTCCTTAGAAGTCGTCAGAGAGCTCCCACTGTTTTCTAAAGTTTAAATATCACAAACTGATGGGCCCTGAGTTAAGATGGAGACATCTGTGGTGGCACATTGTCTGTAAGAGACAAGCATAATGACAACTTGTATTTTCAGAGGGTCTTTCAAAGCTCAAAGCATTTTATAGATTTGATCTAACTATTCTTTCTCTATGTGATGGCACGGGGGAATAAGCAGGGTAGGGCAGTGAGCCTGACGGGGGTGAGGATGTGAGTATCATTATGATTATTTTTTTTGCCCAGACAAAACAAAACACTGTGGTTATAAAGGGGTCCTAAGACTAGGTTTTTAATCCTTCTTAGCCACCCTATCTTTTCATTCAAATAAAAACTGATATTAAACACTAACATAAAAAAGCCCCTCCCCTAAAAAAATCAATACTGAACTGCCTTCAATGAAACTGTCTCAGGACCGTGCCTGACTAATCTTTTCTATTTCACCTATGCCTAAAAACTTCATAGAAACCAGAATGAAAAGGAAAAAAAAATATCACTTTTCCAGGCAAAACCACAAAGAAACTACCAATGTAGAATAGAAACAACTCTCCCCAAATTCCATTCTAAGCAGGCAATACAACCTCCCAAAAATGAAAACATGTGAACTTCAAGGTCATCTTCTCAACACAATCTGCTTGAAGGAAAATTTTTCTATTGGAAAAAATTTCAATGACTAAATGGTAGCTTTACATGTGTCTGCTATGAAATTATGAGTCTGGTTATCCAGGACATCCTGAGAACACAAACTGATCTTATCAGCAAGATTAATTATTACCATCTCATAATAGCACTGTTCCAGACTCTTAAAAGACCTGTTTTCTCAAAGGATATCTGAGAACACCGTTTTTTCCCTTTCAAATTTGATAACACAAAGCCCCACCTACTTCCTCCCTTCTCAGGGTACTAAGGCAGTATTGGTAATGGTAGCAACACAGGGTACATCTAGGGAGACATGAACTAAAAACAAAGCCATGCAGGTTTCTTATAACTAAGCAGAAAGCATCTTTCTGAGGCAACTAGGTGACCTGACCTACCGAGGAAAATTCCAAGCAACACCTCATCCTCTCTTGGTGCCAGAGGAAAATTTCAGACCTACAACGAAAGCAATATAAGTGTGTGCGATTCTGTGGACAAACAATTCAAGTGTCCTCATGTAATTTTTCAGTCCTATGTAATGAGATTTTTAACCATATCTTGCATATTCTCTGCAGTCTGTGTGATCTCCAAATATTCACTTTAAGGAATACATGTTCATATTTAAGGAACATACATTAAAACATTATAGGCAAAGCAGGCTTCAACTCTCATTATTTTGCTGTTTCTATCAATGCAAAAAAATTTTTCATTCTTTGTTGATAACAATGCTTCACTTCTCTGATGTTTGTAAGAAACTCAAAATACTTTCTAATCCACAAGTCATGCTTTATCTTAAAGCAAAAGCAAAAAAAGAGGTTTCAAAGAGAGAAGAGTGAGAAGTCAAGTGGGAAAATATTAAAGCAAATGAGTGGGGATTAAAGCATGAAAAGATGGAGACCAAGGTGAGTCAGACAGGGCTGGGTACTCAGTAATGTCGCCATTATTATCTGGGTGGTGTTACCTGTGACTAGAGATCACCATTCCAATGTTAGAAATGATGATTACTATTCTTTATCTACACACACACACACCCCTACTCAAAGAAAATTAGGTAGGTTGTTTATTGTTATTTTCATAAAACACAATTGTTAGAACACAACAGTCTCTAACAAATTTTAAAAAAGACTTCAGTAGCCTTACAGGCTAAAGTTAATAGTTGTTCTGGGGTTATTGACCTAATTTTTTTCTTCATGCCATTTCTGCTCCTCAAACACAGGGCAGGAATAATAGAACTGGCATTAGAATCCACCTTCTTGTCATGCTGCCCCTAGATTTTGAGGTCCTTGTGCTCCTAACATTTGATTGGCAGTCTGGCTAGAGTAGATAACCAGGACACAATGGACATACAGCTTGACGATTACTAACAGAAGTGACCCACATATTTTTACCCATCTGACTTCCAAACTTCCCGAGAGAGAAGAATTGACTAGGTCGAGGTTTCATCCACAGGGCGGGCAGGTTATTGTCTTGCTTATCTCCAATCCATAAATGTCTGCATTTGGCATCACTCTCTGGTCAAAGAATGGTGACCAGCTAGACTGAGTGATCTGACTTTACGCATATGAAATAAGCCATAGCACTAAAAGGAGGAAAGATGGAGGTACATTTTCCTCAAAAAGCAGTTGTGAAATTCAAAGACTCCTCTCTAAAATTACACCACTGACTTAGCCAAAGAACTGACAAAATTTCTGCTCAGTAGGTCTCTTGTAGCTTGAATGGTAGTGGATTTAAAACAGGATTATAAAACTCCATGTGTCTGTGGCCAAAGAAATTATTTAACAGTGTTAAACAGGGAGTAGCAAAAGATAGTCCGTAACTTTAGATTGGAAATTTCCTTTTCAACAAAGCTTAATGCTATAGGTTGATATTCCAATCAAAAGCTAGAACAGGGAGCTGCAGACCACTAGAGAAAAGACACCAGACACAGCACAGAATATCAGATTAGAGACACAGAAGAGAGCAACTGACAAATAAAAGGAGAAGTTGTCCTTAGGACAACAAATTAGTGACTGTCATTTTGCAGAATGTACTGGAAAGCAGCAAAACTTTGTAAACACAGTCACTTAGCCTTTATGGGTAAAAATAAAATCTGAACTTGAATACATTTTCAACTAAAACAAAAACACCTTAGTATTGAAATCCGTGATACAAGGAAATAACCATTTTTGCCAAACAACATAGAAAAAAAATAGAATTATATACAGAGAAGGAAATCATAACAAAAACAGACATGAGAATGGAGATATTTATGCCTTCTCAGTTATGCATTTCCCTGATTTAAAAGAAGAATTAGTGGCTGACATAGAATTATGATGTATAGTTCTTATGATTTATGTATTTGCATTCATATATTAATACTATACCAAATGGAATGCAGTTTCCATTTTACAATGTAGGTTTAGTCTCTAAAACATTTTATTTTCACACTAAATACTCAGGACAAGGACCATCTTTTTCAAACATCTTCATTTATTCTTTTATTCCCAATAACTCCATAAATGCCAGGATGTTTATCTTTTACCCTCTTCTCTTCAGACGTAAGCTGATGCCTGGGGTTTATCTCAGTAATTCCCATTTTGTTTTCCTGAAGTAACAGACACAGAAAAACACTGCCCTGATTACCCTTGAAGGCAGGCCTGGCTTCAATGGCAGAGAGTGTGGCTACAGACAACCTTCAGAATGTGCCTCAGTTCTAGAGAGCCACTTCACCCATGGCCATGGCCCTCCATGGGAAGCCCATCTCTGGCAACTGAGAGGCAGTTGTAAAGACCTAATCTTTCCAGCCCATTGCATACACTGAGTACACAACAGAATGTATAAATGCTCTAATTTATATGATGAATTCTTTACATAATACTAAAAACTAGTGAACCCTAGTTATAGGCATACACCATGAAATATTACAGACAATCTTAAGTTATTTTTGTTTTTTTTTCTTTAAAAGAACCTACAGAAGGTAAATACTTCCTGGTTCTATTCCTTTGGAGTTAAAAAAACTAAACGATATGTTTAAAGATATTTTTGTACAACATAAAAGAAAAACAATAAAAGCCATTTATAAAATTAAAGATAGTAGTGATCTTGAGAAAAAAATGACATTTATGTATAAGGAATTTCAAAGGTGTTGATGATAGTTTGCTTCTTATGAGTGTGTATACGTTAATATTGTATTAGATGAGTACACACTTCTTAGAATGAGTGTGTATACATTGATGTAATTTTTATACTTTATATGTGTGTTTTATATACACATATATATACACATACCTATGTGCACATGTTTATATATGTGTATATATACTTGTGTGTAACTTCATATGAAAAGTATAAAATAGAGAACTACTACATGTATATATACATATATAGAGAACTACTAAGAATAATGAGAATAGACTGTATATATATGTATTATATCTTTGCAGTTTATTTGGTGTTCTAGTTGGGGTTCTTTCTAATAAAGTCACTGCTAACACTGAATCAGCAAATGTGGAACCTTCCTCCTAAGGGATAAAGAGTTGAATTTCTGAGCCTCTAGTCACAATAATTTCTCCAGCCAAGCAATGCATAGCCTTGTTTTATGTATGTTTGTCTTTGGAGACATCATATTTAATATAAATTGTTAATTCACTTAGACTCGAACCTACAAACTACAACACTGTAATTCATGCCTGAGCAAACCCTATCTCAGACTCTTTTCTTGATAAGCATGTAACAGCCTTCCTGTGCTTAAGAACATGGGACAGACAATAAATCAGCACTTTGGGGCCATTTTAAACAGGAAAATCACCAATAAGAGGTACAATCATGCAAACAACACAGCACTGAATAGATCACAGAAAGAATTGTCCACACCACAAAAGCTGAACACGAAGGCAGAGTGTCACCTGGGAATATGCACATCAGGACACTCAAATGTTTTTTGCTGCTCTTTACAAGTCTGCAAACAATCAAGAAAGAAAGCACCATGATTTTGAGGTTAGAAATAAATTTTAGCTAGTAGGGAAGTTTGCAAATACAGAATCTGCAAATAAGAATTGACCATGTACACACACACACACATGCATGTTTTTGCAGGTGTGAATATTTAACAATTTTTTAAATAGGAAGAAAGTAACACTCCTTATGCTTTTGTAGTTCAAAGGTATGAACAGGTTAAATGCATATACCCATATAATTAAAAAAATGTGATTCCCCTCTCCATTGAACCTATTCCCCAATGTCTCACAGGGATTTCTAGAAGTGACCAGCATGCTACCTCCCAGGGATCTGTGAGCTCCAGTCACCCTGGCTGTGCTAGCCACATCTCTCAGAAGTTGCTCTGCTCACACTGATCCACATGTGCTGTCTATTATTCTAAGACTTCCAGAGATGCTACACCCCCTCACAGGAGAAAGTCAATGGCCATGGCTAGTGTGTTATTTCTGAATTCACCCCAAAGCATCTCATTCCTCAAGAGCAGATAGGTATCATGCATTCAGAGATAAGTCTCTCTTCCTAAAGGCTCTCCAAGGTTTGTTGCCTGGGTTCTCACAGCTACCCCTGAGAACCTGTCTTACAATATCTCTACTAAATGGGAATTTTGGCTACTTCATTGGGCTTAAAATCAATCCAATGAATTCAGTGGGGTGTTGACTTTCTTGTTCCCATCTCCAGGACCCTGCCTCCACCAAATTCCTCTCTCCTCCTCTTTTCTAGTACATACAAACAGATGATAAATACAGGGAAATATTGAAAGAAGGTGGGTTACTATCTCCACTGGGAGCTGACATGCTTGGTAGAGTTCCCTGGAGGAAACTCAGCTCTAAAATCTTCTGAAGAATTTGTGGGTGATGTTTCCTTGAAAACTAAATTAAAAGCTTCTCTTTCTCACAATGTTAAAATATATTGGACATATATTCGGAAATATATTTGGAAATAAATTGGTCACATGTATCCCATATTTTCCCTCTCAGCTATATCAATATAAAGTCCTATTAATTTGAAATGGGATAAGAGAAGACACATTTTTCTTGGAAGATGGAAACTGATGATTGCCTGATGAACAGATCTTGTCAAGTATTGTCACTCTAAGTTGAAATTGGACCATGTATTCAAAGATCAGATTTAACTCTCAACAAAATGGTCTAGGACACACACAAAAGAACATGAGTTCTTAAAGCACTGGACATTTACCTGAAATTTAATTAGAGATTTTATTAGTGTCACTTAATTTTGTGCCTCCCTTCAAAACTGCAAGAACTGAATAAATGTAATTGATCATTTCTTCTAAAGGCAGCTAGCACACCCCAGGATGTATGCATGTCTTCTACCTAGGAGTCAATCACATTAACAATATTTTAATAAGAATATATGCAAATCAGATCATCACTGATGATAAGTTTTAACTACTCTTGAAGTTCTTGAACTTGCCATAACTTCATTGTTTAGAAAGTGATTAAAATTTATATCTAGAATTTAAATATCCTTTTATTCTATGCTTTTTTCTACATTTCTACATTACATTCAAATACTCGATCTTTTCCCAGTGATTTAAGTACATTTGTTCAGATTTGAAAGTAGGACAAATCCTATTAATTTAGAGTTTTCATCATAACCAATGACCTTTTTTAGTGTAATATACACTAATTTCTTTGTCTATGAGTATCTCTAGGTTTTTATTCTTCGGTGTCCCTTTTAGTTCCAGTTTCTTTAGATTTCAGCGTCTCTGACCTTTCCAAATTGAGAGGTCCTAAAGACCTTAGAAGTCCAGTTAGACATAGACAGACATAGACAACTAGCCAAAATTGGGTTCCAAAAAAATAAAATTAGGCATTTCTTTTTTATTCCCTGTTTACAGAAAATGACTTGTTCCCTTGAACTACACGTATTCTAATCTGCCTTTCACACTGCACTGAGCAGCAAGCCTCCAGAATAGAGGTTTCAAAATTATAAACCAAATATCCCTGGGTACCTCTATATAGTAAGAATTGTAAGTTAATATCCAGTGATAATGCACATATATTCTTAGGCCTTTGATGTTAACAAGGAGGTCCCATTATTGTTAGCTGCATGGACTATGATACTTAAATTTAATATCATGAATATATTCTATTTATTTATTTATTTTTGATACTGGAGATTGAACCCAGGGGTACTTGACCACTGAGCCACATCCCCAGCCCTATTTTGTGTTTAGTGTAGAGACAGGGTCTGAGTTGCTTAGCACCTCACCATTGCTGAGGCTGGCTTTGAACTCACGATTCTCCTGTCTCAGCCTCCCTAAGGGCTGGGATTACAAGCTTGCGCCACCGCACCTGGCTTATTCCACATATTTATACTTGATCTTGCTGTTAGAAAATATTCAAAATATTCTCTCTAGTTTCTCCATTCTTTTTTTTAATCCCACAACTCCTTTAGTAAAGCCAGATTGCTCTTTAAAGAATCTCTAGTCTAGTCTACTCTGGCTCTTCTTAACTGCATTACTTAAGGGTGCATTTGCTTATGGACAAAGCCAAAGTACATCCAAAGTTCTAATCATCATTTCACAATTATTCGTAATTTAGTCTTATCATGCACCACTGTTTATTTATCATTCTATTAAAGTGACCATAGTTTTGAAAAATGCCTTAAATCTGTTTTGGAATGAAACAAAAGGAAAAGGCAAGCACACATATACAGTATCCTATTACGACTCTGATATACTAGGTCTGACTTTCCTTTGGTGGCAATAGAGATATTAATATTTATTCACCAGTTATTTGACCCATTAGTCATCACCTACTCTGTAATAGACATGGTGAGGTAAAACAGAGGAACCTTACATTTGTCAATGAAACAGTCCAGAAAAGTAAAACAGACTTTTCAACAAATACACCTAATGAGATATTACAGCAGCAGCTATAACTAAAATAGTCACAGACATAGGTGGGCATAAATGACAGAAGGTTTAACTCCTCAGTGAGAAGTGAGGGTGAAGAGGGGCAATTCAGATGAGATGTATGTCAGAAAGGCTGTGTGGAAGAGGTTACCACCTGGAGGGTGCTGTGAACTGCAGAGCCATCTCTATGTCAAAGTCTACAGGGCAAAGGGTTTTTCTTGAAAGGAAAAACTGTTGAGTTGAGATCATGGCAGGTCTTGTTGGTATAACCAGAGTTTAAACTCTATCCTATGGTCAAAAGGAAGTCACAGAAAGAAGCAAGAGAGTAACATGACCAACTTGTTAGGTATAAAGAGTAATCATGGAAACTAGATAAAGTCCAAAAGAGCAATTTGAAACTACAGCAATAGTCCAGACAAAAGATCTGTCACCTTCACCTATGGGTGTGGTAGGAATAAAGTGATAACTATAAACAAAGGGTTCCAATTTCCTATGAAAGTAGAAAATCGAGCCAGATAAAAGTTAATTTTGTCTTAGACATGGAGAATCACTCTAGATCACTTGAGGCTGAAATGTGGGGCCCCAATTGCCCCACCTGGAATCACACCAGTGCTTAAGTGGGCCCATGATATGAAGTGGTAAAAGCAGTACTAGAAACAATTTGCTCATTGCTCTCCCTTAGAGAAACTCAGTCTTAGTCTTGCATGTGCTAAAAATAAATGCTGTGAAAAGGTATAAAATTAAAAACAAAGTGATGTGGAAACAGATGTGTTCGTCCAAGCACTGCTCTGGGTGTGCCAGGCCTCAAAATTGTCTGTGCTTGCATCCGAGGATATTCAGAAGGACAAAGTTATCAGTGTGATGAAACAATTTCCCCGAAGAAGGGCATGAAAGGTCACCAGCTCTTGGTTCAATTCAAGAACACTGATTTCTTGGCATGAGGAACTTTCTAATTCTCATGACCCCAATAAACAAATGATAGTTGCTATTGGCAGTAGGCAAATTTTCTTGTCCCATAGTTTCATTGCTTCTCCATATATTAAACAACCAGATGAAGCAGTGGGGTAAATAATCATTTTGACCTAAACATATAGAGGAAAATTTAAATAGTAATTTTTGTGTGCCTGAATTGATCTGGGGCAACAAAATTAGCCCCCAAAATAGTGAGAATTTGAATAAAAGACGTTTGTTCTCAGTGATATTGTTTTACACTAAACTTTATCTTAATTTCCTCATGGTTTATTTTTGCCCAGTGGCCTTGTGGCAGTGTATCCATTACCTATGATAAACCATAAATGTGCCAATGAGAATTCATCAACTCATAAGAACTTCACAGAGTAAAAAATGTAAAAGGACATAAATATAAATCAGAAACAGCAGCAAGCAATAGCATATCCAATCTGTGAGGTGTATATTATTTTCCTTAAGAGAAAGATTATACTCAAGGAGGATTATTTATAGTTTCCTTTTGAATGATATTAAAAAATATTCAAAAAGCCAAATTCAACTTGCCTAAGTGGTTCAGTGGCTTTCATCTCAACAGATATGTACTGTCTTGGCTCACAAAGTTGGCTGTTGATTGTAAGACCATTAAACTCATTGAGAGAAATGTGAACATGACTTTTTGGAGACCAAGTCTAGCCTAGCTCCATTGGGTTTCTAGTTCATCTTTTTAGGTATGTGTGCAGAACCAAGATCTTAGAATCAAAAGATTTTTTAAAGTCCTACTCTGACAGCACCTATAAAAATGTTCAGTGTTTCTCAAAACCCTATTTTGGTACCCAAACCTTCAGAAATAGCAGTGTGAATATAAAAAATAGAAGAATAAGACTACTCACTATGGTTGGTAATTGCTTCATGCTAGAAACAATCCTCATGTCTTTCTACACTGAAGTATATAGATATTTGATATGATCTATATACCAATAATCTTTTATGCTTAAATACATAAAAGCAAGTTGTGGCTGGGCACAGTGGCACACACCTGTAATCCCAGCTGCTTGGGAGGTTGAGGCAGGAGGATCGTAAGTTCAAAGCTAGCCTCAGCAAAAGCAAGGAGCTAAGCAACTCAGTGAGACCCTTTCTCAAAATAAAATACAAAAATAGGACTGGAGATGTGGCTCAGTGGTTGAGTGCCCCTGAGTTCAATCCCTGGTACCCAAAATTAAACATTAAACATTAAAAAGGCAAGTTGTGCAATAATATGTATAGATTAATTCTTTAAGTGATAAAAAAACTATTAGTACCAGTTAACTCTAGTGGTTGATGCATGGAATATGGGGATTTTACTTTATACATTGCTATATTGTATGACTTAAAAAGCAAGAAAGTACTAATGTAATTTGAAAACAAATTAACAAAAGATAGTTATCAAATCCATCTTCCAGCTTGTAAGAAAAAACGTCACCTAAACACAAAGTCTTCCTAGTACCTTTAAGACATTTTTGATTAATTTGGCTCTGGAGTTTCAACTCATACAAATCAAAATTTCTGATGACACCCAGGGGACAAGACTTCCCCCATGAGTAGGGCTTTAAAATGATCTGCATAAATCTCCGTGGGCTAAAATATTAACTTTCACACAGCCACATACCAAACAGTCAATGGAATTTAAGGTCTTCCTTAGGTGTGGCTGGACGCGTGACTCTTCTTACTAGCTCCCACTTTCTCTTTCATTAAAGGATAAACTGGGAATGTGGAACAAGTAGTAAGTTTTGTAGGAGATGGGCTTCTAGAAGCGTTGATAATTACAAACATAGTCAGAAATAGTCAGTGTATTTAGGCATCTTAGCATGAGTATATCATTTTTTAAAGCAAACATTTTCTCCACCTCTGTGCATATCAGTACACAAACCAAAAGCTAAAAGTATTCCCTCAATTTCACAGCCAACTGGATTTACTTAAACTGTTGACTAAAAAATAACCTTGGAAAAATAACATTTCACCTATAGGGAATGAGAGATTTAGTAACATAGCTGCCTTATAAAGTTCAGATTCATAAAAGAAGAAATTCATTTCTAAAAGAAAAACTTAAAAATTGGCTCAGCTTAAATACTATCTAGATGCAAAGGAATCCTTCTTACACTGTTTTGTATATTGTCAAATGAGAATCAAGGAATTATGTGTTTTTTCCTCAAAATCTTATACATCAGCACATGTCAAGAAAAAGAAAATTCTTATCCTCTGTCTAATCTCCAAATCATCTCTGCTGAAGTCATAACTGGTTTTGTTATTAGAAGGAATCCTTAATTTCTTGAAAGCAGTAAAACTAAATGTAAGATGAAGAAGGAAATGTGCCTATCACAAGGAAAACTAGAACATTGAAACTAGCTGGGACTTTGAAAACAGATTGTGAAATAAACCTCAACAGTATGCTCCTATTAACCCCTTTACATACTGATAATTTTAGTCTTTTTAAGACTATACCAATTACACTTTAAGGTGTGTAGGTGTCAAGAACTTAGCAATCACCAGTGTTTCAGAGACCCAGATTTCCCTTGTGCCTATAATAAGTGCAAAGGGTATAATCTATTCTTTTCTAAATAGCTTGCCATAAATTGTCTCAGAGACTTGTCAATCTGGATGTTGGCTGAGATATATTTAAATAATCTCTCATCTGAGACCTATTACCTTGAAATTAAGAGTCACTTCCATGTCAGAAGTCAGAGGTCATCTCTGGAACCAGGCATATATATGTTTTTAAAAGGGTTAATGTAATGTTAAGAAAAGGCAGAATTCCATTTATTAAGCACAGGAATTCACAAACCAGTGAATTGCTATTGATTGGTAACTTAACTGGAAGCATCATTTTATATTGAAAACAGTGTGGTGTTATCAGGAATAAAAGACAGAGTTTCAAGTTACCCACCACTGAGTTCAATTCTTTTGCTTTGTAAATGAGGAACTGAAATCCAGAATGTATATGATTTAAGATTTTTAATTTTTTAATTGATACATTATAACTATACTAATAGTGGGATTCATTATGCCATGTTTGTACATATACATAACATAATTTGATCAGTCTCATTCCCCTATTCTTGTTCAGCTCCCTCTTTCCTCCACCTGATCTGCTTCCTTTATGCTAATGTTTTATCTTTATTATCATTACCATTATTTCAATTATTGCATTATAATTATATAGGCAGAATTCTATACATGAACACAGCAAATTTTTAGAATAACTTTTCATAAATGTTTTACAATAAGTGATATTTGTGTTCTGTTTATACAATTTTTTGGAAATTTAATTTTCTTAAAATTAGAATAAATCATACTAGCAAAAATTCAATACATAAGCTCCAAAGTCGTCTCATTACATCTTCTACATATCAAAGTGGAAATAACACAAAGGCTTTGGAAATTCAGGTCTGAAGCTGTCCAGGGACAGAGGGGGAAGAAAAAGAGAGCAAATGCTTTTAAATGGCTGTTAAAACCACAGCACATATGAGGTCATCTGGTAGCCAAGGTGGAAGGTGATAGAGAGTGGTGGAGTGAAGCCAAGACAAGAAATGGCTGGAGCCACATAGGCCATGTTAGCAGCTGTGGGATAGGGAGGTGTATGTTGGAGGTGCTGCTCCTGTGAGGGGTGATTATAGGAAAACAGGAGACCAGTTAAAGGGCATGGGCTGAACCAAGCAGGCAGGAGCTAGAAAACATTGTTAAAAGGGAACTAGTGACCCAAAGAAAGGGAAATTGAAAAGTAGTTGGCGGGCAATACCAGTTATATTCCTAAACTGAAATCTGCTCAAAGAAATTGAAGACACCATATTCTAAGGCAATTGTCTGTATATTGTTAAAGAACCAGGAATTTCAACAAAAGCAAGGATGCTTAATCTGAACATGAAGGCCTAACCATTATTTCAATGTGGTTATGTTCTATTTTATTTCATTGAAGGGGAAAAAATTACTCTGATCAGGTAATTCTTATACTCTGAGTTTAAACATTTGGTTAGAAACTAGAATGAAATTGCTCATCTCACTTGGAGCTTATAGCACTCACAAATTCACTCCATCTAAGAGACAGGTGAAAGTAGGAGTGTAATATTGTAACCCGCACAAAATCACCCCGGGTAAATATACCCACCCCTTACGTCAAAGACAAGTGTTTAATTAATTGAGTTTACAGTGTTTTCTCTTTTTATTACTTCTCTCAACCTAATGTTCACTTTCCATGCCTCTAAAGAGAAACAAGTAAAAGCCAGGTGAAAACAAACTTCCCCTGGCAATATTTGCAGAGCTGCTTCTGGTCAACAGTCAAACTCACTAGGCTCTTATATCATCATTTATTTGCACCTGTCTTTGAGCATAGCTTTTGTGCTGCCATAAGCAATTCTTAATTTCCATCAATAACCTTCCATTTCAAGCATGGCCAGTTTGCATTATGAGCATGAGAGCTGAGAACCATCCTTTTTGGGAGCTGGATATTAAGGAATATAATATAGGAGGATATTTCAGAGATGGGGCCGAACGCAACAATCACAGACCATGTGGAGCCAAACCTGTAAACTGGGTTGACTTGAGTTGCCCTACCCAAAGTGGAGCCTTTAGGTCTAACAGGCCTATTTCTGAAAAAAGTCACAAGGATGGTACCTTGTCCACCTTGAATAACTTTCACTCCCCCATCATGTAGATGTTTGATTCATGTTGCTAATAAGCCATCTCAAGGTAACAAGATGCCCTGAGAAAGTAAAGATTCTTATTGAAACCTGAACTACTTTAATGCCTCTGAACAACTTATATTCACTTTAGAAAAACCTACCTGGCTCCCAAACTGCAAAAACTTTAAACAAGAGTAAAAAAGTACAAAAGAATTGGGAAGAAAATATTAGTTCTGGATTTTTGCAAGAGGCTAGAAGAAACTCAGATTTGGCAGGAACTGTTGAGTTGGGTCTAGACAAAATCGTATACATATTGAAACACCAACAACTTCAGTAATGAGTGTCATCTAGAACGAGTACTTTTTGGGACATGGTAGACATTCAAAACATACTTTTTAATAATTATCTGGCTGACTAACTCACTGATCAAGTTCGACATTAGAAATGCTGCCCTTTAGAATTTGTACTAAAACTAAGGTCAAAAATAATGACCACATGGAAAACATACCAATTACTACCAACTATTCAAGAAGTGCCAGGAGGGTAGAGTTTAATTTGATTAAAAACAAGTCAATAGAAGCTTTCAATAATGACAAAAAGATAAATAAAGCAAGTGTGGGGGGGGGTAATCGGATTCACTTTTTTAGTTTATGATAAGCATGATACATTTTTTCCCTTTCAGAGAAAAACTAAATGGAACTGCATTCTTTGAACTTTTCATTCTCTGTGGTCACAAATTAATCACTTTGCATGATTAATTTCTCAAAATCACATGTTGATTTTCAGAAGAGAAGCAAAGAAATGACTAGGGACAGGTTTTTTTGGTACAGTGCTCTAACTTAAGTGGCAGGTTTAACTCAATTTAGAAAAACCTACCTGGTGGGATCACGACTCTTCCAGAAGCCATTTAATGACATTACATGATAGCTAAGTGGAGGCTCCTCCAGGATGTGCCTCACATGCAGGTGCAGGGGGAGAAAGCTGAATTTTAGACACACTGGCAGCATATTGTGCTCAGAAATTCCCAAAATAATCCTGCTGCAATTTTAGGCAAGTATCTCTTAGCATCTAACCTAATAGCATAATACACAACTTATGAAAATTCACTTCACATATTTTCAGCATCTTCTATTTGGTGAGGTGAGTCCCTTTCCAATCACTGATGCTACACAGTCATAGACATTTGTTATTGGGATGGCTCCATCAAGATTGGGGAAAATCATGCAAAAACAGTCTATGGAGTAGCAGAGTAACAGTTACTAGAATAAATGTGGAACTGAAAAAAGGAAGGATAATATACTACCAGCAAAGGACAATGAAGGGTGGCAGAAGAGCTGAATCATCACCTACTGTGATCATAGTCATGAAGATGAAGATAGCAGAGGAGAAATCCAAAGTAGAAAAAGAAGCAATGTTAAGCCGGGCGCGGGGGCTCAAGCCTGTATTCCCAGCACTTAGGGAGGCTGAGACAGGAGAATCACGAGTTCAAAGCCAGCCTCAGCAAGTGGGAGGTGCTAAGCAACTCAGTGAGACCCTGTCTCTACATAAAACACAAAATAGGGCTGGGGATGTGGCTCAGTGACCAAGTGCCTGTGAGTTCAATCCCTAGTACCCCACCAAAAAAAAAAAAAGGATATGATATGGATTGAGGCTGGGTACAAAGAAAATACTTGGATCAAATGTGAAAAGTAAGAATAGTACAATGTTAATGATAGAGTCTAGGTAGTGGGTTCACTATAAACATGAGGTTTTGATAACATTGTGAAAAGAATCACTTACACTCAGGATATCCAATAGGAATGAACATTTCAGTCAGTTTGAGATTAGGATAGGAGAAGGGAGAAATCTGATAGAACTAGTAAAATTCTGCCTACTATGGAATCAAGATAAAAGTCAGGGACACAATAGATTCATGCAACCCAGAAGCTTTCCTAGCACTGGAGTTGAACTACAGACAAGCTGGAGGTCAGGGGCAACAGTCATCCTCTTCCTCCTACCCCAACCCCACCCTGTTCTTAAAGCTGAAATTTCCTTTTCTCAGAGTTGAACTACACTTGAGTTTTATCAGTCACTACTTTTACCTCTTAGATATCTCCTTCACTTTTAGCACTAGCTCTGCTTTTCAAAATTCTCATCAAAATTCCTTTTGCAAATGCCAATTCCTGTATTGAGGTATCTTTGTATTTAACAGAAGTGGGGTGGGAAAATTAAAGCTGTGCTGAAAAATCAGAAAATACATCACTAACTCTATTCATTGTATACTGTGAAATAGATAGGAAAAGGTTTTGTAACCAGCTACCAAAGAGTTAATTTATCATCATTTTCATTTGCTCAAAAAAATATAGACAGTTGGCTTCATTACTGCAAATATTTTTCTAGTCTTTTCTTTCTTCAGTTTCAAATCTCCTTACTTGATATCTCACTGACCAGTTCAGGAAACAGAGAACAAGAGCCTGACAAGCTCAGCTTCTTTGATATCTTTAGAAATAAGTTGTCAGAACTTGCCATTGTTAAGCTAGCCACACCTGCCCAAACACCAACTTAAATAAACTAACAGTACCTGAAACAAAAGGAATTTCAACCGTGAGTGTTAAATAAGCCCTGAAAAGGGCAGAGAATTGTGTACACTGTCACTTAGATTGATCAAATACTGAAATGTTTTTGTAAGCCTTCAGTTTGACTTTCGGGGTACATACCTTAGCGTCAGGTGGGGTGGAGAGGGCTGAGGGTGAGGGGAGCCCACACTCCTGGAGCAAGTTATTCTTCATGCCGTGTTCTTACGTTTGCCACTCTCACTCAGTCTAGCAATATACATGAAAAAAAAATTGAAATGCCAGAACTTCTTTTGCTATCAGGTACTCCAGAAGAAATGTAAATTAGTGTCTGTCATAAAGTTATGGAGAATGAATTAAAGTCATTAATGCTAACACATTATTCACAAAATGTAACACTTTTTCCAAAGTAGAAAATCAATATAATGCAATAAATCAAATATGATTCAGTAGGGAAAGCGACTGGTGTCTAGTTCACTTTAAAGGGATTTGGGATAAGGCAGTAGAACAGGATATTGTTTAACACATTTTTCACATTTTTCACTAAAAATAGATAAAATGTCTAATTTCAGGCTCTGAACAGAATGTGTTTTAATGCAATTTCCTTGAAAATTGCTGTTTCTTGTGCACCTCTGAATATGTACTCAATGTGAATTGATTACCACTGGCTCCTTAGCTTATATTTTACTCACTGCAAAAAATGAAACCTATCCCCTTTGTCTTCTCACTAGGAAAGGGAAGGTAATGCCTATGTCATTAGCATGGTGTATGGCCCTGGAATTGATGTGACACACAAAGTTTTTCTGTAAAACCGAGTTACATAGAACCATTATGTCTTATGTGATTGTACCCCTGAGATCTGCGATAACATTGGCTCAGTTTCTTTTGTTTTTCCTGTTAAAATTTTCATTTCAGTGTTGCTGATAATTTTCTATTATCTCTCTCTTCTTTATGTTTCTCATGTATTTTCCTTTCAGATCGTCTCACTGAATTAACGGAAGAATAAAACTATATAATATAGTCTTATTATAAGCAGAAGAAAATGAAGATGATCTGATGAGATAAATCACTGGAGGTTAATAGCTTTTTTAAAATCAATCTTCCTTCAAAGGAAAAGGCTAAATGGCTTAGTGGATGAAACGCTCGCCTCTCACCTCTGAGACCATAGTTCAAGTCTAAACCGTGAAGGCTTAACCGACAAGTTTACTGGGTGGAGATCAGTCTCTAGTGGACGAAAGTCTATACTGCAGGAGTTGCAGGCCACCACAGTAACCTGCCCCCACGTCCCACCCCTCTCAGTGGGCCTGATGCGTCTCCTGCTTCCAGCCATCTAGTCCCTTTGGAAACCATGCAGTAGGAGCCGCCATCATTGTCGGGACACTGCAAGGGTGTTCTCAGAACAGCCTCCTCAAATGGCACTAGGGCTGTAAAGTCACTGAAGGCTGCCGCTGCTGCCCAATTCTGACCCCTCAGCTGTCGCCCACATAACCTGACCGTCCCCTCCAAAAATACTGCAGGCTTCTACCCCCTGCCAAGGAACAAAACAGGACACACACAACTGGCCACTAGACTATTCCACACTAGCTAAGGACTCACCAGAGGGCGTGTACTCATGTTGACAGCACACTGCTGTACTAAAAATTAAACTACATCCAAAGAAAAAGAGGCATAAACAGTGTATATTCCCATATAGAAAACTATACATACCCCAAATTGTGTATAGTCACGTTACCATGGATGCAAGTTGGACCACCCATTTAATTACATGAACAAATTTCCATTGCTGACTATCTAAAGGGCTTCTTTGTGTTCACTCCTTAATATATTTCTCAGCTTCCATCCTTCAAACATATAGTGCATCACATTTTGCGTCTTCAAAAGACGTATACAAAACTGCTTACAGAACACACCTGTGGCCCAGACAGCTGTTATTTAAGGAAATGGCATTCAGCTTAATTTGGTAGGCAAAGATGTGTATATTGAAGAATCCTACTGCAGTGTCCAACTAAGATCAGCACTTTATATCAGTTTTATGGTGAGATGTTTTGTCTATCCCTTTTATGCATTGTGCAATAATCCAGTTGAAAGTGAAACCAATGTCTAAATTGGAACTATGTGGACAGGGTATGGATTTGCATACAATGGAATGCACAAGAAAAGTTGAAGAGTGGAAGCATATTAAAATGTCGCTGCATCCATGAAACTTCCATCTTCCTCCAAAATGATTTATTAATGATTGTTGTTTACTGCTAATTCAAACCACCTGCAAATCTCTTTGTTATGATTAAAGCAGGCTTTTTCCCCCCAGGCTGATAGATGGCTCTGTAATTTCGGAGGAAATATGCTAAAGGTCATGAGTTAATACATCCTCTGGTACTTTCTCTTCCCATCCTTACTTTCCCAAATGGGAGGAAAGCTGTGTTGTATTATTTCCATGTCTTTGTAACGTCCATTCAAAATGAAATTAGAGAGTCCATTAGGAAGAGCGTATCTGTGTGTACACACAGCAAAATCCACACGTACTCTGTATAGTCTATTACTAAAATTATACAATTGCCTTTTGAGAAATTTCATACAAAAAATCTTTCCTTAATAATCCATGAATATCACTGTCTGACTCAAGTATTATTATGCCTTTTAAAATTAAACTATCCACAAAACACGCATTTACTTTCCGCTATACAAAATGCTAATAATGCTTTTAGAATGGTCTTTAAAAAGTCTAATTATATCATTTAAAAACTGAGAGACCAAAGGGCAAGCTAAATTCTCCTAACATAAATCAGACTTTTTTTTATTTCAATGACTTTAAAAACCTCAAATGCAGTAATTTTAATAGCAATGAAAGAATGAATAAGTCATAACTCCGCCTGATCACATAACTGTCTATAACTGTTATTAAATGCTCCAAAATAAGTGAACTCATTATGTTTCTGCACTGCTTTTAGCTAATCTAAGATTCTGCTCACTTAATCATGCAGAAAAGGCTTCGGTGCAGTTTTAGACCCTCAGCAAGGTCACTTCAATGCCTTTTCTCTGTTCTATACTGATCATTTAAGAACAGCACTTTGACCTGAAACTGATGCTGTCTCCTACAAGCTTGAATGTTTAACCCCCACAGAGCTGCATTTCAGACATACATTTGCACGGCCTATTGTCATATTTGCTGCAAACTGAACTAGGTTTGCTTTTCAACAAAAAAGAAAATATCCATCAGAATTTATAAATGCCATGTGCTCGGTGAAACCTCTCTTGTGATACCTACAGGGACAGAATTCATGATTTCAGAAATATGCTATTCGTCGGTGAACACTCTATTAAATTCTAATTGGCTTTACAGGTATGGTGACTAAGTATTTCTTACTCCATGTTGTTGGCAGACCATATGTTAGTTTAATGTGGAGAATTTACCCAGCAAAGCAATTCCTGTGGGCATAGGTTGAAGTTTTCCACGCAATTAAGGAGGCCGTGAGATAAAGACCTTGGTACAGACCTGGGTCTGGTTCTGGTCCTTTGTCACTGAAACAAAGGCTAATTGCAAACTTGAATTATGCCCCCACATACCTGTGAAGCCACCAGCATCAAAACCAGTGTTCTAGAAAGGATCCTAAGAGCTTTTCTAGAACCAGGAGAAAAGGCTTCCTATTAAGCAAAACAGGAGTTTGCAGGTGAAGATAACCAAGATGCAGCAGCTCCTGAGTACAGAGGAAAAGCTAAACTTCAAATTGGAAGCAAGAGAAGGCAAATATGGTAAGAGGTTAAGGACAGAGATGAAGAGGAAGTTGAAGAATGAGGTGAAGGAGAGAGAAAAGCCAAGGAGAGGTTATGAGGATCTATACAAGAATACTAGCAGGATGATTACCTGGGTGCGGGGATCAAAGGAAATGATAACATCTTGAGAAAAGAGAAAAACCCCTTTGAATCCTATACCTGAGGCTGGCTAGTGTCACAGAACTTGTCCCCTGGGACCTGGCTCCCATGAGACACACTTGAGTTCAGTTATCCCCTGTTAATGGATGGCCTGCAGGGCTCCTCTCCCACCTCTAGCCTTGAAAAGTTTGAATGACCATCCCCAGGAAATTTCACTGAGCTTCAAGATCCAAAGTTTTTGTTCAGGTTTCATTATGTAGGCATGTTTGATTGAATCATTGGCTGGATGATTGAACTCAATCTCCAGCTCCTTCCCCTCCCCAGAGGGTGGAATATATATAGCTGATATCAAGTGACCCAAAACCCCAGTCCTCTAATCATATGGATGGTCTTTCCAGCAAGTCCATCCTGAAGGTATTTAGTGATTCACCATGAGATACTTTGTTAGCATCAACTATCAGATATAATCCAAGAGGATTGTAGATAACAAAATCATTACTATCATCATCACCATCACCACCACTGTCATCTTCATCACCACCACCATCATCACCACCAACACAATCATATCACCATCATTCTGTTATTTACAAAGTGTCAAGGATTTAGAATCTTCCTTCCAGAAATCAGAGACAAAGTTGAGTTAAATGTATTATACAACATTTCACTTGTTCATTCATTAATGAATTTTAAAAGCACCAACTTGACAAGGAGCCAAGAAATCATCCAAATGTATTTGATATGCCCTATGCTCACTAATAACTTATAATCTATTTAGGTAGATAAGTCATATACAAACAGTAACAAGAAAAGTACAAAGACAGTTGATGGATAATCGTTCTCTTTACTCATCCATTACTTATACATGGAACAACTGCAAGCAAATCAGAAATAGCAGTCAAGGGGAGAATCTAAAAAGCTCCTTGAGCTTCTTAGAGAAAGTTTCCAGGTATTAGCATCAGGGCCATGGCAACTTTGCAAACTTGGTGCTTACATCAGCAGCTGGGATTGACAACCTAGTGTGTTTTTAAATTGTTACAGCTGCTCTTTTGCCCTCTTACTATCCTATTTTACTGTTTCCTGCCCATGGCCTCCTGTTGTCCTCTTAAGCAGCATGTTGCTAAAATCTGTTGGTCTGGCTTTCTGACCTAGTTGTTCCTTGAAATTTACTTTAATCAACAAATACTTATTGGAAACTTACACAGTAAAAAGATACATTTAATTTTTTCTCTCTTGACTATGAGACTCTCTGGGTGTTGCTAAAAAGCCAGTGGCTAAAGCTATCATAGTGGTACAGAACAAGTGATCCTGATTTGATGTCTGCCAAACCAACTGTGCCTCCTGAGATGGGTCTTTAGTGCTTTAACCTGGGTTTCTCAAAGTTTTGTGAAACCAGAATAACTCAATGACATGATTCTTGAGCAAAGGGATTTCATGTGGTCAACAATATTTGGGAAATATATCATGCCCATTTGCTCCAGTAAAACAAGTATTTCACAATCCTGAAGTAGGAAATGTATTTGACTGTTTGATCTAGTGTTTCCCATACTTATATAGGCATAAATGTTATCTTGCAGAATACTTAGATAAAGCTGCTTTGAGGAAAGCCTGTTTGGGGAAAATCTGCTTTAATTGAAATGAATTTCACCTCTCTGTCATACCCTTGAAAGCATATTTGGAAATGTAGACTTTATAGGTTAACCCACATATAAAATAATAAAGCAAAATATAAACACAAGGAAGTACTATTATTATTCCTCATGAGGAGGATCCTACTATAATTAACAAGTAACTAAGTGGCTATCCTACAAGAATCCATTTGATGTGTTTATCAGGATAATCCTGTTCATGAAGCATAATTATTAGTGTTCATTACTATTACTAATAGCAATAAGTATTTTAAGAGCAACAATGTCCACAGGTAGCAAAATTATACATATATAGCTGAGAAATAAAAACAGGAATTACCCCACCCTGTACACAATCCTTTCCATTAGCCTCAAATACATCTATTTTTGCCCTTTAATTAAAGCTATAGCTGGGAATGTGCTAGGTGTGCCTGCTCACCACTGGAAACAGCCAAGACTCAGATCTAGTCCCTGTCCTCAGAGCTCTCAGTGTATGGGAGATAACAAGACCCAGAGGTAGATAATGTTCCTACAGCTTGGGGAGAGCTACTTTAGAGAAAAGAACAAAGGCAAGAAAGCAGTAGAATAATTATGGTTCACGTAAAAAAAAAAAATCAGCATGAACAAAAACCAAAAGGGAAGAAACTGGATAAATGCAGGGAACTACCTTAGAGGCATTGGAGGTTAACAAAGAAGAGAGCTGAGCCTGGATCCCGGAGATGGGATGAGTGTCAGTTCACAAAGGGCTCATGCACCATGCTGCGAGCTACTTCTCTAGTTTCAGACCCTGTGTCTTCTCCAAAGGGGCATGCAATCATCTTTTGGAGATTAGGAAGAAAATATAAATTTTGCTTCTACTGTTTTATTTTATGCTTTTAAAATTTGTTTATCTGCTTTTTAAAGTTCCTGATACATTAATATTTTATATGTCCATATTATTTAGAATTAAATATACCTATATGAAAGTAGGGGAATTCTGAATTATTTTTACTAAGTTATGATCAAATAGATGAAGACCATTTTCTAGGCAATGGGAAAATCACAAAGACTTTTACTTATGGGAGTAAACTGGTTAGATTTATATTTTTGATAAATCAAAGTTTATTTTAGGGATTCACTGGAAGCTTCTCCATTTAATATTCAACTATGAAACAAAATTGAGTGTAAAGGGATGCTGTACCTAGCTTCTAAAACCTGCATTTATATGTTTAACAGCATCAAGAACTCTCCAAATGCAGATCTTTTTATGTAATTCCCTTGTTTAAAATCCTAAACTAGGTTCCCCATTGCTTCAAGGAGAAAATCCAAATTCCTTAGAAGAAAGCATCATACTTTCTCTCTTCTCTGAGCTGGTGCTCTCACCACACCTCAGGAATACAGAGGGTGAAATCCTTATTTTCTATACCCTTCTCCTCTGTTCTGTGACTGGCCCTGACAGTGGACCAACTTCCTACCTGAAAAAAAGAGCCACATAAGCGATAATGATCAGGTGATTAGAGCACTGCCCATAGTCCTATAGTGTATTGATTCTCAAAGTGTGGTCCCTGGAAAAACAGCATCAGCTTCACCTGGGAATTCGTTAGGATTAGAACACAAACTTTTCAGCTCCACCTCAGACAGACTAAGACAGAAACTCTGGGGTGCACTAGCAGACAGTGTAACGCGCAGGGTCACAATCCTCACATTCAAGCGTGTACATTCTAGAGATACGATTTGTATGGCCTGTCTTCAGCCACCTGAAAGAACCACTTCTCCAGCTTGATTCTATAAGTCATTTCACTGGAACACTGTATCCCACGTGATGTTATTTGCTTTAATTGACTACTACAGGTGCTTGAATAAAAAGTGCAAATGCATTATGTTGAAAAATAAACCTAAAAAAGAAAATGACCAAAAATTGAGACCATCTGCCCCTCCTGCCACCTCCATAGGATAAACACACAGGCTGTTTTGTCGTTAGCAACAGGTTTTTTCCTTCACTGCAACACCACATGTGGCATCCAAACAGTGCAACTGTGTATTCAAACACAGAAGCTCTCAGAGACTAGAGATACAAATGAGATTAATGCACATAGTAAGATAGGTTTTAAAAACATATGTTAGGCTTAAAATATTTGATCTTGGTAAAAAAAAAAAAAAAGGTGCTTACAGAAATGATTCAAGGAGATAATGATATTAATACCATCTGTGCCATAGCCATCATAAATGAATTAGCAGCACGCATTTTTTATTTTTTAAAAAATCCTATAATGGATGCTCCTGAACAACACTATAATTTCCATGAAAATGCTCTTGAAATCTACTACTATATTTTAAATACATTAATTTTAGTTTTCTCCTGTTTTCTCTCCTTTTGCCTAGAACGGAGTAAAGCCATGAATCATGTTTTTCAGATAATTTCCATCTCTTTAAAGTGCATTGTTGGGCTATATATGTCTTTATAAATATACTACCATTACCAATGTATTTCATTATTTTGATTAATATTCTACTTAAATATTGTTTTATCTTTATAATGACATGCAAAAAAAGTTGCTATTCCCCAAAGTATTATGAACCCAAATCATTTCACAGATTAAATGCATTCAACTCTTGGCTCATTGTTTGAATTTCCTGTGTCTGAGAATTACTATGAGGTTTTGCAGTTTTGATCCTACAAAACTGTTAAAAAGACTAAGATGTTAAAGGACTATTTTTTTTTCTTTATAGAAGAATTCTAGTGTCCAGGCCCTAAACAAGGGACAGATATTATAAACAGAAAATTTAAATGAATATTAAAATGATTATGAAGCCGGGCATGGTGGCTCAGGCCTGTAATCCCAGCAGCTGTGGAGGCTGAAGTGGGAGGATTGCAGGTTTGAAGCCAGCCTCAGCAATTTAGTGAGGCTGTAAGCAACTTAGTGAGACCTTGTCTCAAAATTTAAAAAAAAGGGTTGGGGATGTGACTCAGTGGTTAAGCACCCTTGAGTTCAATCTTTGGTACCCAAAACAATCAATCTTATGAAAAATAAGTGAAATTAAACTATGTTATTGGAAGTCAAGTCCTCCTACCACCCTTGATGGAGGGGTAGGGATGACCACATGGGAGTAGAATAAAGCATGGTGTGTGTGTGTGGATATTTGTGTGTCTTTCTGTGTTTATCTGTTAAAATAAATTCCAGAAAAAATCCAAAAGAATTACTTCTCATCTTTTATAATTCTATACTGTTTAAATACTTTGAACTAGATACTTTTAAACATAAAACAAGAAAATCTTCAAAAATTTTAGGTATAGGGCTGGGGCTGTATCTCAGTGGTAGAGTTCTTGCCTCACATATGTGGGGCACTGGGTTCAATCCTCAGAACCACATAAAAATAGTGTGTCCATCTACAACCAAAAAATTTTTTTTAAATTAAAAAAAAATTTTAAGTATATACTTAAAATAATTTCAATTTTAATTAGAGTTGAGAATATGAAAAAACAATCATGTTGATATGTTCATTAAACACACATGTGCCAGGCACTGTGCTGTTTTGCATGCATCTCATGTATTTCCCACAATAAAATTCTGAAGTAGATTCTATAGACATGACAGCTGAGTAATAGGGCTCTAACTTGTCCAGACTTAGAAAACCACCTGAATTCTACTCAAGTCTATGCATTCCCATAAAATATTCTTGATCATGGTCCATCTGCTTCCAAACATAATGGAGATACACCTAACCTAATAGGACCATTACAATTGTAACTTTTATGTTATGTCCTGCATACTGGCTGGTCTGCACCCATATTTGTGGCAATGACTGATTGTAGGTAGTGTTATAAATTGTGACCTGAATATCTGTCACCAGAATTATTATCACCTGAAAACAACCCTACAGAGGGAAAGGATTATGCATTGAAGTAGATTCAAATATTTCAGATTGTGATTGCAATGTTGGTAAAATAAGAGCCTCCTATTAAAACTTATTAACATCAAAAGCAACTTATAATATTTAGTTTATACAGCAGTTCAGCAATTTTACCAAATTAAGTGCAGTCTTTGTTTTAAAGTTGACTACTTGTCACATAGAACTTGTCATTCTTTTTATTCTATGACAGGTTTTAGAGTATTTCACAGAATTTGAATAAAATACCTTTAGTGTGCTCAGTGGTTCAGTTGATCTTTATGAACAAAATGGTGGCCAGGAACACTTTTCAAATAGTCACATCATCTGTATTTTAAGAGATTGCCATGCAATGTGGTAGAGAATATATAGAGAAAATATCTCAGATGAAAAGGAAAGTTAACATTTACATCTGAAAATTGTTTCCTTGCCATGTTGCTTGACAAGTGATGTGGATAATTTTATCCCCTAGTGAGGTTTACAATTTGCAGAACTAGTACTTATGTTGATCTCATCAGAACCAAGTGAAAAAGAGTAGACATTACCTAAATATCATGCCTCAGATGGAAATAATCCATATAGCAAATGGATTCCATTTTTTATCAGGAGATTTTTTATTATTATTATATTATTCTGGAGATCTCTCTACGGGAGTTTGATTGGTTCCTGGAATCCTCTCTACAGGTAGAAATTCAATTTTTTTTTCAATTTGTATAAAGCTTTCCATCTTAATCCCAAACACTGGTTAAGTAGTGATTAGTTGGCTGGGAGGAAGGCAGGGTGGACAGTATTATATCAGACATTGTGTTAAGTATGAAATCTACTTTGTAAATGTGTGTCTGCATTCCAAGGAATACATTTGCCCTAAATCTTACAGCTTAAAAACCAATTTCATACATATTGACATTATTAAATTTAACTTTGAGTTTACCCTATTAAAATTGTTTAGAATGTCTGTGGGAACAATGACTTTCAATGTAACTAAGAGTTTCATTCTTGGATTATTCCACTACCCTGGCCACCAACTTCAGCTGCAAATTGGGACAGCTAACACATACCACAGAATCTTTTTCTGAGTGGCAAAACATAACCTCACTATAATATAATCCAGTTGACCTAACATGTTCATGTTACTCCTAATATACACAAAATGCTTCTGGCTCCATTTTTCATCGCCAAGTGAAATACCTTGAGATACTGCATGAGTGTGCGGATGTGTGTCTGTATGTACTGCCAGGTGAACATGATATCAGTCATTAATTAGTTACCTCTCTAAGTGTCACCAACTGTATCTTCTCACTTCCATAAATGAATCATTCTTACATTTGTTTTATTCCCCTCATTTTAAAATTCTGAGTTATAGATAGAGGCTACCATATCCTTGTTGGGTTCATAGAAATATATTTCTTAGTGTATGTAAGGTTCTGTCTTGGGACACAAGTCAGCCCCTCTTCTAAACCCATAGAGCTGTGTAAAATAAATGGGAGTTTACCGATCATTTAACATGGTAGTTCTCAAATCAAGGAAGGACAGAGTCGTCATTTCTTGGCACCCACAACCTGAATTTATGTTCATAATAGCCATGTGCAGTTGTTAAACACAAACATGATTAGAGCAACTGAGAGACTAACTTTTTAATTTTATTTAACTTGAAATTTAAATGGCCTCACATGTCCAGTGGCTTTCAGATGGGACAGTGCAGACATAGATCATTTTTGTCATTCTAGAAATGTGGCACCTTGGAAATTTCAATCAGTGGGATTAGAAAGTGGCCTTAGAATCTATATTTTCAGAAATTCCTTGGATACTTCCAGAGTAGAGATTTGAGATCCACAGTAATGTGTGTTGGAGAAACATAACCAAAATTGGAGGACATTGGAAATACACCTGAAAATTAGATATCAAAATTATGTTTAGGCCGAAGATACCAGGGCCAAATTCAGAGGCAGGGGCATTTTCCCAAAGTGGTTAAGTATGGTGTGGCTACATTGTTAAAAGGCAAATAAAAAGTACAAAGTGATTACAAAAATAAGATCAAGAAGCAGGATCCTAGCCTGCAGGTAGTTCTGAAGCAGGGGAGAACAGAGGCAAGGACAGGATAAATCATGCAGCTTAGTGCTAGGAAAGGGAAAGGGTTGATGCTTTGCTTCAGGTACATGAACAACAACTCAAAGGAGCTCATAATGGGCCAAAGGAGAAATAAAAAGAATTTAAGTGGATATATATATTAAAGAGAAGACAACTAACAGCTATTTGAGGTGCCACCACTTAGCCTTATAACTTAGCCAAAGAAATTGTCTTACAATATGTTGCATCAACTGAATATCTATTTCCTGGACCCACAATCTTTATTCTATGTTATATTGCTTTTCAGTATAAAAATTTATCTTTGAGCCAAATAAAAAGTACATACAGTGATAGCAACTCATTGCTTTTCATGGTTACTTTATATCACAATAAGGATTCTAAAAAGACCCTTGTAGTAGGTATCATTGATGTATTCAGGCACTTCCTTGATCTTTTCTATATTTCATCTTTACCCATATATCTAAATAAGACAAATATAGGTGTCTAGAGATATAAAAACAGGCAGTTGCCAAGTTGCCAAGATCCACTGTTCCTAAGATACATAGTAGTTCATAAATGTGTTTGCCTATCAATTCCTCATTAATATCAAGTACTTTCAAACAGAATTAAGTATTAGCATCTTTACAATATGTTTCTGATAAAAACAGATGGAAAACTATGGAAATGGTCAATCTATCTTAAGAGGTAGTAAACAAATCAACTAACCCAGTGCATAGCCTGGGAGATGCTCAAAAGTACATGGTAGATGAATAAGTAAATGAATGAACTCTCTCCCTGGAGTGTTGATGAGTGGTTAACAAACAAAAGATAGCACAGAGTCACTTGGGAGTTTATATGTGTCATTTGGTTGTTTAAAATATGCACACTCAGATCTCTCTGAGATGATCATTCCTTTTGAAGAGTAGAGGAACATGAGAGTGGAGTTAGGATTGGCAAGGGTGTGATACGTATTTTTAAAAATCTCCTTGGGTTAGTATATGTCCTGCTCCTCACTTCTTGCCACTCTTGGGAGACACAGTTATACACAATAACTAAACCATATGTGGTGGCAATAATATTGTTCATAAAATTTGATCTGACTCATAATAATGCCTCATATTTATAGATTTGTCAAAAGACATTCACATATATCATCTCACTGCACACTCACAAAAACTCCAATAATAGAATTAACCTGGTAGGTAAGCAAAGTTGGTCACATTTAGTTTTTGCAAAGGAACTCATAATGCACAGGAAAATGAGAAAATGGGAAATAAGGCTGCTGCATAAACACATCCAAGGAAAGAGGTAAAGTATCTTGAATATTATCACATTACAATTACAGCATGTTTGCTACTTTTATCATTACTAACAATCTTTGCTGGTTAGCATTACTTTTCTTTCCAATGGAAAAAACCTTGAGTGAAACTGAGGAATAAATTCTAGTTTTTATTCTGCCACTTGCTATATGGAAGCATAGAAATAATACAATTCATCTCTCTGAGTCAAAGTAATAAGTTTTTTTCCATCTAAAACTAAGATGCTTTAGTTAACCTCTCTGAGCCTCAATTTCCTAATCTAAAAAATAGAAATATATGTCTGCCTAGCCATCCTCAAATGTTATTGGTATGATCAAAGAAAGTGAAGATATACAATATATTCATTCTTATCCTTCTTGAATTTAAGTGTATATGCTCAAAGTTAAGAGACAGGCAGGTCATTTAAATTGTGCATTGTTTTTACCTACTGTACCCCAGTTTCATAGGAAAGCAAGTCCCATATCTGCAACTTGGCTGCTGAGAGGGAGGACCAACTGCTTGGCCTTTCTGAAAGAAAATATATTGGTCTCTAAAGTAGTGCTTTTTCCCTAAGGAAATTTTTAAGAGTGTAATTTTTTCCTCGCTCAGTGACTTTGGTACCAACCATTGTATATGATAAAAATTCACTGATGGTGGATTTCATTGTTAATGATCTTGACATTTCATTATCATTGTCATTCTTAAGTCTGATTTTCAGTCACAGGCTCAGACTTTCCTTGCACATAGGCACAGTTTCCTTGCACAGTCTGCATACCACTCTACCAGGGTTTTGAGTCTACAGGAGTCTAATTCAGAAGCACCTGCCCTGAGTCATGCCCACAGCTCAAAACTGCATCGATGACGCATTTGGGGTTGTCAACTGTAATTCCAAGCATAACAGCAAGAGATTGCCTAAGTAATTCTTCTCAATCAAGGCATTTCTTGTTGTCTTCTAAGTAAAGCTCCATTGTCACCCGTGATCTTTTCCAAAGCGGCATACACATCGATCTCTGGTGTTTGTGCATTACCAGGCAGGTGACAACTCAGCTTTGTTTCATTTTTCCCCTCTGATGTCAAAGCACAAACTATCTTTTAATTCTGACACATTTATCCATTCAGGAGACAGTATGAAAAACAGTTGGGAATCACTTAGCCATCTGTCACCTTGGACTCTTCAGGCCAAAATGAGGTTGTCGTCTCATTTGTAAGCCAGGGTTACAAGGACAATCCCAGGTGGATAGGAAACAAATGGAAAATCAAAGCTATTCAATAGTGAAATCAGATGTTCTGTATCACCATAAGCTAGGCCAGTAGCCTTACTGCACAGGGACACAGAAGGCCAAGTGAAATAAAAGATATACCACAAGCCAAGTTCAAAAACTGAAGCCTAGGGCTGGGGTCATGGCTCAGTGGCAGAGCCCTTGCCTCACACATGTGAGGCACTGGGTTCGATCCTCAGCACCACATAATAAACAAAATAAAGATATTAAGAAACAAAACTGAAGCCTAGTCCCACATCTGCCTGAATGTGCTGAGAACTGACAATCATTGCAAATGCAGGTGTGTGGTGATGTCCTTTCCATGTGAAAACTAAAAATGTGTCCCAGGTTGCCCCATATCTCTGCTTTTCTAAATTCCTACTCACTTCCTTTAACTCTGCTCACAAAGCAAAAATAGGGTAGAATTCCATGTTCTTTTCCCTTCCCGGTTTTGTTGGTAACTTTATCTACAATCGTGAGACTTCCAGAAGGGTGTGAAAAAACCTGATGTGGAAGACTACACAGAGGACACTTGTTCCTTCAGAAGGAGCCTGGAATGCACAAACTCCACATTCTAGTGCTTATAAGAGAATTCAGGGTACTCATTTAGAGACCCACGGAAGTCAGTCTACTAATAAAGCCATCTACTTAATGTGGGTACCTGAAAACTATCCGTTTGCTTTTCCATGTCTGAAAGTTCTTTGATAGTGCACTAACTATTCTCGACCTTTTTGCAAGACAAATGAATGGTTCCTTGACTTTGAAATCTACATGAAGCTAGAATATAGGTGATTTTTGAATGTATGTGCAGGAAGCTTTTGGTGAAATCACAATTAATTTTCTCCCCTGAAATACACAGTAGTCAGAAGCTGCTTTTTAATCATCACTCTTTCTCTATTTTATATGAATACCAATGGATTGTGCAATACTGTTTTAAAAAACATTTAGAAGGAAAACTCATCACCGGTTGCACACTTTTTTTATAAATGTCATTCTACATTTATACCGGCAACTGCAGCAATCTATGCAAACCAGATTTGAATGGTTAGCAAAGCAGAGTATTTACAAACACCTTGGATACTTTAGCATTCACACTCTTTCTTCCTGCCACAGTGAATTTGAATTGGATACCACAGCTGCTGTCAGATCCAAACACGAGTGCATCCTTCAGCTGCCGCCCCCTACCAAGAACGCCAGGCAAAATCTGCCCATCTTTCATCCACTTCTCCTACCCTGTTGCTCACAATTAGTATTTTCAGTGGAAAAGGAAAATCAAAGCAAAGCAGAAGTATAGCTTCTTCTCCATTGCTGATGGGACATAGGAGCCATCAGAAGCCCAGACTGAACAAAATCCATCCTTAAATCTTCATTCCCCTAGAACTACCACTCCCCGCCCCAACTTCCGCCACCATCATTTTAGATTGCAATGTGTACACAATCAACAGAACCCACAGGGAGCTACTGCATTTCAATGATGAGGGCACTATCTCATAAGCCTTCATCTGAAGCACTTTCCCAACCCAGGCCCAGCTAACTATCCCACCTCTAACCCACAGACCATGGTATTACATTATAGCATCGTAGATATTCTGTAAGAGCTACAAATGAAAACAAACACCCGAGTCCTGTTTTTCTTTTTACCTAGAAATCATGAATTTACTTGTCCTTACTAGTGAGAGATTGGTACATTATTTATCCTTGTATCTCATGTACCTATTTTAATCTAAACCTGAGTGTTCAGGGAGACTTTTAATAACTACCTTTATAGCAAAACTCATTATTGTAGGTATTTTAATATCTCTTGTTGCCCATTTTTTCCCCACCAGTAACAGGTAGTACCAGAGCTGCACACACCAAAGTAGGATTTAATGAAACCTAATGTTCATCCAAATGAATCTCTCATAGCTAAATAGGTAATACTGAAACACAAATATTTTTGTGTTTGGAGCAAATTCTCTAGAGAAAGGCACAGGCAATGTGAGTAATGAGTGACAGTTTCTTAAAGGTTAATATCTCCTTTAATCTATTTCTATAACAGGAAGGGAAAATACTATATTAGCATTGGGGATGCTTTGGGGATTACAGAAACAATTTCAGCTATTATGTATATGTTAGACCATAGGGAAAACAAGGAATCCTACACATAAATTTTATTTCATAAGACACAGTAAAGTATCTCAAATATATTTTTTCTTTCTTCCTAAAGTGCTATAGATGTGTGTAAGCATGTGCATGTGTGTGTGTAAAAAAGAAATAAAATTGTCCTTAATACTGGACCAGAGACTGTGATTGTCATGTCAGGTAATGAAACCATTAAATGCACGGTATTAAGAAGAGACAAGATGCAATTAGCCAAGAAATTACTCTGATCTCAGTGACATTTTCAAAAAATCATAATACAATATACATCGGAAGACGTGATTGACAGCCTAATCCAGTTTTGATGGAACACAGTCCACATACTGGGAGTAAAGCAGTGCATGTCCAGATAAAGCTCACAGCTGTGAATCTCTGATATGTCCTTACAGCCTTGTCACCCAGGAAATTCCTCAGGTTTAAAAGATGATGAAAGTATCGACCATTAATGACAGGATCATCTCCTGCCCTGAAATAAAATGTACTAATCCCTTTTGCTAGGTCTATGAATTCCTAATATAAATTATATAAACTCTCGTAATTCATCTCTGTTAGCACAGTTGTGTTTGGAAATTGTACAGCAGTCTTTGCCCTATTTGAAATGCTAGATGAAAGCAAGACATGTTCGTTTAAGCCGCAGCATAAAGTAATTTAACAGAGGGGGCAGAATAACTTCTGGATAATGAGAACTACAGATGTTTTAAAAAAAAAAAAAAGAAAGTTTCAAAGTTCTAAGGTGACTTGATGGATTTAGGTTTCATCTTTGCAAAGAGACCAGAATACAAATGCTCAATTTAAAATTAAGCATAAATCCTTTAACTTTGGTTAAATAATTGACATTAAATAACTGTGACTAATAATTATATACAATTAATTATCAGAGCTTAGAAATTTCAAATAAATTATATTAGTGAACAGGAGCATGAGTTTCATCAGTTTTATGATCCTATGAGATTATGTGCATGAAATGCATAGGACCACAAATATATTCTGTATTACAGATAGTGTATGTTAAGAGATATCAACATACAAATACACAGCAAAAGAGTAAATGCAGGATGTTTACTTTTTCAAAATCTATAATTATTCTCTGGTAGCAAAGCACCTAAAAGGTAATGATAGTATCGTGGATATATTTATAATCTGACAAATTAACTTTATTCCTCAACATTTTTATTTTAAAATCTGGACACTATTACTTTGAGTTACACTTGATATCTATCAGAGTGAAAATCAGGGTTACTATACAAATATAAGCTAAACTTTGCTCTCAGAAATGTGGCTTGGGAAAAGCAAAATACTTAAGGACATGACTTAGTCATGATAGGATTCATTTTTAAATAAATATAGTAGGTCTATAGGGAGAATAATTAAATAATAAAGATACTGCCTTTACTCAAAATATGTTGAAGACTGCTCTTTGGAAATACCTCCAGAACAATTGGCAAATCACATAAATCTCTCCTATAAAGGTACTTGGCTTTTAATGTAAACAAATATTTTCACTATCTACCTTATCAACTAGACTTCAAATGACTTTGCTTAGTTCTCCATATTCAAAGCTGTCTTCAATTTGTATAGATTTATCATTACCAACATTCTTCACAAGAATTTGGACAGCATTCATAGTAACCAAAAAGTAGACACAATCTTAATGTCTATCAAGTGGAGAATGGATCAACACAATGTGGTAGCCCTGTATGATGGAGTACTACTCAGCCATGGAAAGGAACCAACCACCTATATGTGCTACAACACAGATGAATCTCAAAAACACGCTGCATGACTGAAGCAAAAAACAAAGACACCTATGATATGATTCTATTTATATGAAATATCCAGAAAAGGGAAATCTATAGTAGCAGAAAACAAATTAGAGGTTGCCTGAGGCAAATGATGAGAACAGGGATTAATTTCAAATGGATATGTGTTTTAGAGGTAATGGTTCTAAAATTGGATTGTGGTGATGGTTTTATAACTTAGTAAATTTACTACTACTAATCATTGAGCTGTACATTTTAAATGGCTGAATTTTATGGTATGTAAATTGTACCTCAATAAAGCTGTTTTTAAAAAAGAAATATTAAACAAGGTATAATTTCTATAAAAAATTAAGAAGAATTTGGAATAGAATATGAGGGCAGATTATAAAGAAGGCCTTACAAGAAATGAACATCATTAAGGCTTCCTAAGGTGACTGAATGTTTAGAACGATACTAGTTTTAATAACAGTCATTACATTCTGGTCAGCCCTTATGTACGTTGCTAGATAGAAAGCCCTTTCATTTACTTATGGCAACTATTGCCTTGAAACCAAGTCTCAATTCAAGCAAACAAAATAGTTTCCACAAAACTAATAATGAGCTTATATGAAGAGGAAAGTCAAGACATTAATTTTTCACCAATTGCCTATCATTTTTTCAATTAGTGTAGAGCAGAAATCATTATTACAAACACATCGCTCCTTTATGAAAATTTACTTCACAAAACTCATCCCTAACTTCAGAATTAATAGTATTCCCTACTTTGAAAGTCCTACAGGAAATGGAACAAGGGAGAACCAATTCTTTTATGTGTGTCTGGAGAGCTACAGACCA
Organism: Geosciurus inauris; assembly: GCA_004024805.1. Classification (NCBI taxonomy): domain Eukaryota; kingdom Metazoa; phylum Chordata; class Mammalia; order Rodentia; family Sciuridae; genus Geosciurus; species Geosciurus inauris. The sequence goes on along the minus strand of PVHX01003671.1, from coordinate 24,946 downwards.
AACCATTGTCATTAGATCAAAAGCTAACAATGTACGTGAATCTCCACAACTTGCAGGGATTAAAGATACCCCATAGGTATGATGGGTTGCATCTGACTCAAGCCCCTCAAACTTCAGCAGGTTTCAGCACTCTTGAAACTTGAACTCACTCAGATTTTATAGGGCATATGGGAAGGGAAAATTATCTATTTTGTTACTTGAGATCTTTACATATGTGCACAATAATATCAAGCCATAAAGTAGAAGCAAGTCAATTTTAAAAGTCACTTATGGGAGGAGGTAGGGCAAATAATGGGTTGTGACTCTTAGGACTCAGTTTTAGAAAATACTGTGATTTCACTGCTCTGAAAGAGTTTAAATTTATTCAAGATGGGTGGAACTGTGGGTGTCAACATGCTCAGCAACTTATTAACATTTAGTAAGTGCTTGTTCTGGAATTATCGCTTGCATTTAATATGTTGGATCTTACACCCTACGGTATTTTCTTGATAGTCCAAGTACCAGAATGTTTTAAAACTACCCCAAATTGTGTTCTGTGTACAACTCTTGTAGCTACTTTTATTGTAGTTTGAAATAACTTTTATTACCCTTTGGACTTTTTTCCTAGAAAACACTCTTGAAGTAAAAACAAAGATTATCTTTGTTAACTTTAAATAGCAAAGTAAAGGATTTGTGGAGGAGGGGACTCTTCTCTAGAGTAAAGGAAAAATGTAGCCACAAAATAACATTTAAAACTGAAGTTATTGTGCATTTTCTGGTAATCAACTGTTCTGATTTTTCACTTCACTTGTTTATTCATAAGTGTTGATCACAGGGCACAGAGCAACTCTGAAAATGGACCAAAACTCTTCCTTTGCCTTCAATTTGGAGCAAAGTTCCTAGGGACTTTGACAATGAAAAAAAGTACACATAATTTTCCAAAAATTTTATATATGTCATTTTACTCCTTTGAAAAATCAGTTGTTTTCTGTATAAGTATGATTGTTTCTTTATTTGCAGTAACTAAAGATCATTGACCTGAATTGTTTCCAATTGCTTTATAATACACACACTTTAATCCTCAAAAGCACAAATCATTGGAATTTGGATTTTCTTAAAATATGATCTTTAAAGTATTTTGTGTTATTTAGAGAAATATAGTGTGTCTTAAAAGATGACTCCAATTTTAAATGGGTCAAAAAGTAAACAAATATGCTTAAAATTGTGGATTAAAATGCCAAAAATAGCAGCAGGCTTTAAGAATTTTTTCCAAGGCTTTACCAGTTTTTCATTTATATTTCTTTTCTGAGTAATCACCTATGATTTTGATATTGTGTTCTAAAGCAGAAAACTATCAGACTAAATGAATAGCAACTCCATCCTAAGCCCTTGTATTGCTATTTGAGTTTATATAGGATGAGGGGTTAAACGGACATGAAGAATAAACTTTCAGGGCTATTAACATTTCTAACTCTAAATATTGCCCATGTAGTGTGTATCAATTATAAACTTCCATCTGTTAAAAATGAAGCACTCTAAGCAGAAACATTACACATTTACTCTTACTGTCATTAGACTTTAACGATTAACCTGACATTTCTTTAATGTAAAGATTCATTTGCCAAATAAACTTCTACACGCAAAGACCAACCCCTAAACCTCGTGTTATGGTCAGACTTGCATAGCCAAAGGGAAATAGATAAAACACAGCAAAATCTTTTGAAATACAATTTAGTTTCTAGAAACATGGGCCAGAATTCTTACACAGAAGATATCTTTCTGTACGCATTGGAAATGTATACAAAATAGTCTTAAAAATTAAAAGCAAACAAGTATACCACTAGTATTTCAGACCAAAGATTTGCGTCACTCACACAAATGCCATTGTTGGGGCCTATTGAATATTTAGTGGAAAAAGCCAATACACAACTAAATTGATATTTTGGAAGAAGGCAAAGGAAAAACAAAGAAGGGAGAGAAAGACGTTGGGAAGAAAAAGGGAAGAGAAGAAAGAGGAAAGGAAGGAGGTGGGGTGGAAAGAAGGAAGGGAAGGGCATCCCATTTACCATTCTATTAATCACTATTTAGATGACTGAAAATATACCTTGCCTGCTTTTCGAAATTATTTAAATAGGAATAAATGTTCTCACCCTAGTGCCTTTTAAAACTTGTATCAATTCTGAAAAGCATCATACAATTAATATACGTCAAAAGAACTGAAAATTAATTGAAATGCTACTTAATCATGTAATTAAAGGAGAACAGTAACACAGTAACAGGAAAGCTTGTGCAAGAAGCAGCACTTCTGAATTTTCTGAGCTAGACAATTTTTGTTTTTCACTTAAAGCAAATGTTAAAATTTTTTTCTGTCAAAATCCTAAATAGCTTTTTGACAGGTTTGTTATGGTTAATTAATTACTTTCATTTGCACTAAGTTGTATACTTGAAGATGAATAGTGCATGATAACAAGGCCAGCCTCTGCGAGGGAGACCTTTGGCGGTCTATGCAGTCTGCTGCCTCATTACAGAACTAGCTATCTGCAGGAAGCCTGACTTTGAAAGGTACAGCACGTCCCATAACACCCTCCCCTAACTGAGATGATTGTAGCTTCTTCCGAAAAGTGATGATTAGAAGAGAGAAAAGCAAAACGGAATGCTGTATGAATATTTCATGTAAATGAAAGCAGGCACTTAGCGACGCTCATTGTGATTGATGCTAGAGTGCCTCTAAACGTCTTGACATTGAAGGGCTCCGACTCCCCTTCCCTCCATGACTGCTTCAAGAGCTGCAGTTAATAGTGGAATGCAACCATATTTAGCTGAAGGGCTCTTTATTACTGGCTGATAGGAAATAAGACCACAGGCCTCAGGTTAGCACAAGTGAATTCTAGATGAAAGAGACTTCAGTGGCAACCTCAATGAGCGAGATAGGATAGTTATGTTTCATTTTGGTTTTTATTTTCCCCCCCTCACTGGAGCATAATTGTTTATTTCACTTTTAATCTCCTTCAAGAGCAACCAAAGGATTCGAATTGTTATGGAGAAAGATGCCCAATAAACAAAACTAGGATGGAGGAAAGAGAGATGCATATGATCTCCAAGTTGTTTTATGTAAAGAAGAACAGTAGTAGTAAATAAGAAGAGAGCCCCCATTATGGGAGATTTTAGAAACCTAATTTTCTTTGAGGTAAGCAGGGTTTTTTAAAATTCATGCCATCAACCAGCAGTCATTCACCTTCCTCGCATGCATGCAAGTTTCATCTTCCTAACAAGCAAGGAGATCACTTGAGAAATTCAAACAGAATAGTTTCAAAATGTAAATTCAAGTTTTTTAAACAGAATTCTATGGCAGGGGTGAGAAGAGGGCATTGGTGGGTTCCCTGATATCACCATAACCCCCTACTCCAATTTTAGAGATTCAGGTCACCCCCAGAAATTGCAGAGTCAGGACTTCATCCTCTGTTATCTCTTCACAAATCATCTGGCATTGAAGGGTAAATAAAGTCCCCATGAACTGTCACCACCAGAGAGCTTTCTGTCCATGGCTCGACCAGAACAAAGAGCCCAGAGAGATTTGTTGGCCTCATCCCCATTGACCTGAAGCTCCCAGCTTCAGGTGCCACTGCTCTTCTGAAAAAAATCAACTAATAGAAAAAGAAGGAAGAATGCTGAGGAAAACTTCTCAGAAAGCTCTTAGAAATTTCCAGATGGCTGGATATGGTAACATATGTCTATAATCCCAGGGACTCCAGAGGCTATAGCAGGAGGATCACAAGTTCAAGGCCGGCCCAAGTTCAAGGCTAGTCTCAGCAATTTAGTAAGACCCTAAGCAACTTAGTGAGACCCTGTCTTAAAATAAAAAAGTTAAAAGATTTTGGGATGTAGCTCAGTGACAAAGTGTCCCTGGATTCAATCCCTAGTACCAAAAAAAAAATAAAAAAACTTTCAGTTTAACAATTTCATTCTGGCAATTGATGGGCCACCACACAGAACTTAATGGATTTATATTTTACCAATATCCTTTCTCTTCTAACCACCACTCAGGGTCTCTCAGGGATCCTTCAGAGGGAGAGCAAATATTTCAAACAAGAACAAAATAAACCTCTGAGATATACAGAAACATGTGCATATATTAAAAATGGAGAAACTGATATGCTCTTGAGTCAGCTCAGATCTGCATTACTGAATCAGACTGGAAAAGACTTTGAAACCACTCAGTCCAGTCTCTGATCAAATGAGGCAAAGACAGAAACTTGCCACAGATCACAAATTTAAGGAGTAACAAAACCAGCACTAGATTTTAGGTCTCATTATTCTCAATCTTTTTATGTATGCTAATGAAGTTACTTTATCATTAATATACTAATTTCACAGCATTCTTTCAGATATCCAATTTTTAATTGATAGTATTTTATCCTTTGTCTTGCAATCTCCAGTACCCAGACCCTTCTTAGCACTCTTTAAAAACATTAATGCATAGGTAGCTATTTGATTAAAGAATAAAAATCATATGCATCTCATAATTCATGCAAGTTTACAATGCACTTTTGCATGAATTATCCAGTGCAGCCTATCCAGAAGTCTTAGGAAGCAGATATTTCCTCTGCTTTAGAGGGGAAGAAACTCAGTCTCCAGTTAAGTGTAAATTAAACTGAGGCTGAGTACCCTGTCTTTACTGACATATGGCTGAGTGATGAAGAACAGTCTCCCACCTACATCATTGGCCTCCAAGGCCATTGCTCATTTGTCCCTCATTCTATTATTCAATAATTACTTATTAAAACTCTGCTATGTACCAGGTTTCTGATTCAAATCTGAGATCACATATTACCACTTAAGACTGGATCACATTTTCTTCTTCATTGGGGAGTCATCTTTCCATTTATGTCCAATTAAGTTGTCTCTAATAGCCAGTTAGAGATGGTGTTTAAGAGCTAACATTATGCTTGCCTAATTTTTATCTACTGTGTTACCTGTTTTTCACAGATGTCCCATGTGGTGCACAGTTTCCGAGAAAGGTCTTTATCTAAAACTCTAGATACAAGGATGCCTTGACTTTTCAAATGGCATTAGTACTATAAGACAGCATAAATCCTGCAGTATTGTGGGCTTTTTGTGACTTACAAGGCCTGACAGTAACATGCGGCACTCAGGGCCACAGGAAGAAGCATGAAGAAACCACATGCAGAGTTTGAAAAATGACAAGTCGTGGATCTCAGAGGCCATTGTTATTATTAAAATTAAACAGATTTAATCTAACATTTCATGGGCAGTCATGCAACTGACTTTAATAACTGTAAACTGAGGCTTGCATCCTACTGCATTCAACCTAATGCTTTAATTAGATTTCCATGCAGCCAATGACGACAGCCATGGTGCACAGGGAGGCTATGAGCTACAGGCTGCCCTCTGCCTGCTGGAGCACAGTCCCTGGGAGCCAGTCAGGAGCAGCAGCCGTTGATGCCACTGTTAGATATTTATGAAAGAGATGCTCTGAATTTTATTGTAGTGGTATAGATCAATTTTCAGGACAGAGTCCTTAACAGTGTATTCGGAGGCTAGGTACAAAACCAATTTTATCTGCTTCAGTGATGTGTGAACTGTATGAGGAAAGACATCTCCCAACTCTCTGATAGCTTATCTTCCCTGGTGACCATTTATGCATGCTCTTGTAAATATACATATTTTACAAGGGAAGGGAGGGGGAGACAATGCTCTTTAAACTCTCCTTTGAGATGACCTTGAAGTAGGAGCATTTGAATCTTCCAGGAAATTAGCAGCCAAGTGTTTTTCGATAATGATGGGTGGGTGGGAAGTGCCACTCAGAGAACGGGCAATATCCTGGGTAGCAGGCTCTTGACCAGAACGTCTTTCATATTGAGGCCATTTCTTCAAAGAGGTAGTGAAAAGCAGAGCTGAGCTGCCTGTGTCTGGAAGCCAAGTCCTTTCCCCTTATACCGGAGGGCTCAGCTAGTGCAGAGGTTATTACAGAGAAAGAAATAACAAGAGAGATGTTGATTTGGTATTTTCTCAGGCATGTAAGTCTAATGAACACCAAGAGAGAAACGAAAAAGTCTTTCTAAGCAAACACACAGGTAATCAGTTGCTCTCACACAGGCAAGAGGGCAGGACATCAGCAAAAATGATTAGCCTTTGCTTCATGTTATTTATACCAAGTCTACAGAGTCCATATGTAAGCCAGACTGATAGAAATATATTTTCCTTCTTTTCTGTTTCCAGGCTGTCTGGATATAGGATGCCACTTTAAATCTTATACACTTTCTTTTTTCAGCTCCTTCCCCTTCTCAGTTTTGGATGAGACATCTGAAGAGTGATTCCTCTCATATACGCAACAGTTGAGCTGAAATATCTAGTGGCACATTCCGAATGCACTTCCACATATCTTCAAACTCGAACCTCTTCCCTGACTAGACCAGAGATGGGGAAAATTTTCTATAAAGGGACCGATAATAAATACTTGTAGCCTCAAGGGCCCTATGGCCTCTTCTGCAACTACTTAACTCTGCTGTCATAGCATGGAAGTGGCCATAGCTGATACACAAGCAAATTGATGTATTTGTGTTTCAATAAAACTAAATGAACACTGAAATTTGAATTTCATATAATTTCTATATTTCACAAAATATTGCCTGGGATTTTTCAACCACTTAAAAATGATGGGATACCATTCTGAGCCTGCAGATCATACAAAAAGACAGGAGATAGAGTCTGGCCCATGAACAATTTGCTGACTCAGCCTAGAGAAAGACACAATGTCAGAACTACATATGCTACTATACTTAGCCTGATAAGGATGTTTTATACAAGCATTTATACAGAAATTTCTTCTATCTTATCCACAATGCTATACTAGTACAGATTTTTGAGGAGACATTTCTTCTTATATAGTCTGTAAAAGGAAGACTGGGGCTAATACCACTTTACTATTTCTTTCAGTCCAGTTCATTCCATTCCTTTTCCAGGATTAAATAAAGGAAAAAAAAGAAAGTTTCCAAATGCAATACATAGATTTCATGAGTTCAGTTTGGAGGTGCCAATTCCAGAACAAATCACCTGTTCACAAGCAGATGTCACTGTGGATTCAATGTAATGGCATTTTCAGCTGTATGGAGAGCTGTTAAATTGTGATTCCTGACCAGTTCAAATAATGAGAATAACCTTCATTCTGGCCAGGAATCTAACACTGTCATGACATGGTGGGTTTTTTCAGAAGAAAAGTAGCAGTGCTCTTTCCATTCTGCTACGGTCTGAATGTTTGTGTTCCCCTATAATTCATATGCTGAAATCCTACTTGCTCATGAGATGGTAATGAGAGGTGAAGCCTTCAAGAGATGATTAGGCCATGAGAGTGCAGCCCTCATGAATGGGATTTGTGCCTTTAAAAATAAGTCCGAGGAGAGATCGCTCACCCATCTACCATGTGAAGACACAGCTAGAGTGTGCCATCTATCAACCAGGAAGCGGCCTCTCACCAGACAATGAATCTGCAGGTGCTTGAATTGTGAACTTCCCAGAACTGTGGGAAATAAGTTTCTGTTGCTTGTAAGTCAACTAGTCTACAGTATTCTTTATCACAGCCTTAATGGACTAAGACCCATTGCTGTCTTAATCTACCTTTGTTATTTGGTATAGATCCTGTGCTCTGTCTTGGAACATGACAATTGGCAAGTCCCAGTCCCTGCCCCCACTGCCTGCCAGTCCAGTGGTGGAAGACAGACCTACAGGGACAACAGCACACTGAATAACATGGTGTGAGGATTTATAAGGAGTACACAATGCTGTCTGCCTGTAGGCATGGGGTGACTTCAACAAGGAGGTACTTTGGTCTTAACCTTGAAAGATAAGCAGGAGTCTACCAAGGATGGAGAGCAGCCCATACAGAACAGAGGGACAGGAGATGTGCTGCAGTGATGAAGCACTTATTTAACATGCACAGTCCCCAGCACTGCAAAAAAAAAAAAAATTTTTTTTCTACAAGGTCAAGATCAAAAAACTCCTGCACAGTTGGCCCCCAGACACCTGCTAGGCTGAGGACACACACTGTCCTGTGTGCCACCACTGTACTTTCTCAAGTCTTCCAAAACAGCACTGCTTCTTGTTTCCCCACTAAACTGGATGATAGACTCAAAAGGCAATATGTATCTAACTAATGAAAGGGATAATCAAGATACCTAGAGGATGAACAAAAACATGAAAGGATATTTTCCCAAAACATGTTTATAGAAAGAGTCCGGTTATTTATAACTGATAGTATTCACTTATAAATACTTGCAAGCCCTGTTATCAGAATTAGGAAAGAAGTGCAGGAGGAACAATAAATGATGCATCAACATTTACTATGTGAATGAAGCTATGAAAAAATTAGGCAAAAATAAATCAATCTTTTCAAATATCAAACCACATCAAAATAAATAAAGCTACAAGAATTGATGCTTTGGTGGAAAATCTGAAATTCCATCCTCTCTGTTGCTCAGCTAGGAGCACAGGGAAGGAACCTCCAGCAATACCTGTTCCACCAGCAAAAATCAGTCCTGCTGACCCAATGCATATGTGAATGTTTGGGATGAGTGTGTTAAGCTTCTGCTCTTTTCCCAAGCATGTTCACCCAGCCTTTATGCTTAACTTCTTGTATCTGAAGCTCCTCAACAGAATTAGTGATGGCCCACAGCTTGCTTAGCTAAATCCTGGACATCCTACAGATCTGAGGACCATACTCTCTCTCTAGAAACCCCCGCTACACACAAACCCTGGTCCTAAGCCTCCCTGTTAAGACCACCCAGAGCAGCAGTGAGGACAACCTCTAGCTCTCTACCTTGTTTTTCAAGAGACTTCCTATTTTACTTCACCAATTACTTTATCTCACCCCTGTCCACATGCCAGCCAGGATTGACTAACATTTTCCATACCCCTGAAGATACTGACATTTGGGTTGCTGGCTCTTCACTGTGCTTCAAACAACTCCTCTACAGATTAAAGACCCAAGACTGTACTCAATATCTTCTATCCCCTAACCTCGAGCTCCTCTGTGCCCAATGCTGCCCTAGCATGAGCAGGGTTCTCAGTAGAACTAGTCCATAACAGGACACTTACAAACGTGTTGCTCTCCACCAATGTCCTGCTAAACAACATTCAGTATCTGAAGATGCTCCAGATGATGAGGTTTAGAATTTTTGCTAATACAAGTTCGTCAAAAGCTCTGTAACTGAGCAAATGGTCAATGTTGCCTCAAGTGGGGTCAAAATTCAAGTTTTGGTTTTGTTTAAATTACTAACTTCACAGTACAAGTCTCTGTTCAACACTTGCACCTTGCACAGCTTAGTGATACATAGATTGTGCATAAAGGTAAAAGCAAAGCTGCTTTTATTTCTATCCATGGTTTAAAGTATATTCTCTTCTAACCTAATACTTCATGCTTATTCCCCATCCTTCAGCAAAACCTGTAAAGCAATCAGGTGGACAGCAAGTCCATTAAAGAAAATAAAATAGTCTATAAAGAATGCATCCTCCTATGTAAAAAGAAAATAGGCTTGAATACAAAGACATTTTCAGTATTTCAGCGTGAAAACTTTGAGCCCCATGGATCATTTTTTGATAACATAATTCACATTTAGCAACTTAAGTGTTGCTATCATTATGAACAGTTATTAACCTCCCAAACCAGCCAAACTTCTAGGAATATTTAACAGCAATTCTCATTTTAGAAATCAAAATAAGCCTAATTAAAATTGTAAGAGGCTTACTAACCTTAAGAGCTGAGGTTTTAAAGAAAACCTTTAATGTGTTTATATTGTCATTTACTTTTATTCCCAATTCTCTGTCTTCACTAGTTAGACAATTAACCAGTATTCAAGTTTGTGAAATACTGAAAAGCATGAAATTTACATAAATAAAATAAATTAACACAGTTAAACAATACAATATTGCCTCCTGACATCTCCATTTGCAGATGTCATCAACAAATAATCAAGATACCAAGTCAGGGTAGGCATTGTTCCTTAATAATTGCTTGGATTATCATAGATTCACTAATCATTACAATATTATACAGAAATTTGTTTTTAATCCAGTGAACATATTGCTAATGACTGAAACATCTAACAGCATCATCTTTTCTAACAGCAGCAAAATGCCAGAGAATTGATTTTAATTAGGTTTCAGAAAAAGAATTATGTGGAATTCAAATATGTCATTCAATTTATATGTCAAGGAGACTCTCAAGAAGGATCATGTGGTTAGGTGGACTTTGGGATACAGGGAGGTCTATGTTTGGAATCCTGCAATTCATTTTGAAAGCTCTCATACACATACTGCAGCTAAGTATCCATACCTTTCTGCATTCTCCAACAGGTTTTCTCACTCTTTTTCCACTTAATAACCACTAAGGCACATCATTGGGACGTCTTGGTATTAAGAAAAATTATCACTTTCCCAAATCTTTATGTAGCCACAGGGGGTTCAGGCTTTAATTTAGTAAGGCAGTGCAGAATATTGAATTTTGAGCTTATTTATTGAGGGTTAGAATAAACAAAGCCTTTGAAGCAAGCAAAGAATAGAAGGGAAGCCAGGGTAGTGCTGCCATTAAAATGTACCATTTATGAGATGGTGAAATGGGAGGGTCTGAGCATTAGATATGTCTTTATCCTTATACATTTGAGCAATCTTTGTGCTTAGTTACTGCAGATGCCATTTCAGGAGATGTCAGTGGTAGTCTTGTGCATTTTGACCATCTTTGTTACACTGGGATCTTTGAGGCAAAATACCCATTGAGTAAGATCCACAGGCTTTTTAAAGAAAATTTTCCTGAATCAATATTATATCAAAGAATGAGTACATGTTGGAAATGTTTTTGAATATTCTCTTGAAAAATAATTCCACTTTCATAAATGACACATTCTATTAAAAAATGAAACAGACCTTTAAAGAAATTCTACTGCAAGGAGGGATTCAAGCTCCTTATTTCCCTCAAGCCTGTTGGAAACTATTGATACTTTGAATTGAAACTCTTAGGAATCCCCTATTCCTTCTGAATGACTACCTTTTCAGTTAGTGTATATTTGATGTACATTATAAGATTTTGAAAATTAACATCCAAAGCATAGTTTATATAAAGGTTAAACCTCTCATTTATATTTTCTTATACAATTTCATTTATGCATGTATTCACTCATTGAAGATTTATTGAACACACATTATCCTGTCTACTCTGATCCCTAGTAAAAGAAAAGTTCTTTCCTGACTTTACACAAAGCCAAAATATCCATATAGGAGTCTTACAACAGGATAAATACAAACACAGCAAAAATGCAAAGCTCTGGAAAATGAATGCCATGTGAAGATAGAAGAGTAAGGAGCATTAGTGCCGACAGCTCTATTCCAAACTGTAGCTCACACAGATAACAAAGTCTAAATAGAACAGGTTTGTGGTTCCAAATGCACTTTAAGCCAACTCACATAACACATAGTGTTTGAAATTCTAGTATAATGTTGTACTTGACAAAAGAACATACAAGGTACAAATGACGTAGGAAAGGATTATGGGGGCAGGGTGGTGAGGAGGAGTCTTGAGCTCATGAAAAGCTCACAGGGAAAGTTCCTGAGCAAGTTCTTGAAAAGATGAATTGGAGTCTACAAGCAAGACGAGGAGACTGTAACTAGCGAAAGCAAAGGCTCAGAGATTGCAGCTATTTCTGTACAGGTGCTCATGAAGGGGTTAGTGTTGGAAGGCAGCAGAACCATGCAAAGCAGACCTCATCTTCTCCACTAAAAAACATGAATTTGATAAACCAGTGGTTCTAAAACATTTTGGTCTCAAACTTTCTGCTCTTAAAAATCATTGATGACCCTAAAGAGCATGTGTTAGATGGATTTATACATCTATATTTACTATATTAAAAAATTATAACTGAGAAATATTTAAAATAGGTATTTATTAATTCATCTAAGATGATAAAGGTATACCATGACAACATATTTTATCAGAAAAATAACTATTTTCTAAAAAAGGTAAAAAGGCCTGTGAATGTCATCCAGTGCTAGAAAGCCCTTGGGTTCAATCCCTAGTGCTGCAAACAGCAAGAAAAACAAAACCAGCAACAAGTAGAAGCTATTCCATAAATGCCCAAGATATTGCAATATTGTAATCAGCAGAGCAGCATTTGAAAGCAGCTATTATAAGTATGTTCATGTGGGCAAAAACAATATTTTTGCAATAAATGAAAAGATGTGCACCTTCAGCAGATAAATGGAAACAATTTTAGAACAGAATGGAAAGAGGATGAAATTTAAATATTACTTTTAAGCTCATTCATAGTTGAGAATCAGAATACAGGCATTATCCATTCTGATGGAAACAGTGAAAAAACTTTGAAGGAAAATGAACAGATTTAATCTTATGAGATGATGAAATCCAATGAGGAGAGAGAGACAAAAAATTAAACGGGCTGAAAAAGTAAATCAACAATAGTTGAAAACATTCAAAAATTGGTAGAAAACAAATTCCTATATGCAAGGTGTTTAAAAAACCCCCCAAAGAAAATAAAACTAATACTAGAAAGGCCTTATTTTGAATTTAGAAACTGTTAGAGTTTTAGATTATTTGCTATGTTTTATCATTTTTCCTATTTATAGTAATAGCAAATAAGATCTCCTTAAGAGCTTTACTTGGAGAAAGTGTGACATGATAGGCACAGATTACTCACAGCTATTAAGGGCTATTGACTTTCCAACGGTGTCTTGAATATTTAATTTCTAACTCTGGAAATCACATAACTTTTTCCAAATCTTTTATTAAAAATGATGCTTCAGAAAGATATAACAGAAATATTCTGCTTTTTTTCATCCTCCCTGCAAAGGATTACACCTTTGAAAATTATGTGATAATATACTATATGGAGTTTACCTGAAAAATTAGATTGAAAAATTACCTGAGAGTAACCACTAAATTCCAGTAATACATTATTAAAAGTGGATTTGAGTAGTTGAAAGCATTTTAAGTATTTAAAAATACTTTTAAAAATTCCAAGGGAGCCCTATTCAATATAGAAATATAGATATAGTATGTGACTTTCCTACACGCTGTGTCTTGGGAAGTACAAAGACAAAATTTTGGTCCTTTCAGCCTGCTTTAATTACAGTTGAGAGTTCCATATTAGGGTATCTAAGTCCTAGAACCAGCCTAGTAGGGGTCAGAGAAGTGGTGAGAATAACCATAAAGTGACTTAAGTGTTTTCTCTTTTTTTTAAAATACGTTAGAAGACAAAACGGAACTAACTTGACCTCATACATGCATTTTATAGTACAGTAGACAAGATATATTGTATTGCTCTGCTAATAAAGTCATATTCTCTTCAAAAAGAGGAAACGAAAAAGAACTATTTCCCTAAAAATTAGTAAGAAAAATTTCATTTTCTAATTTTGCAAATATCATTAATGTCTAGTTTAGAAAAAAAAATTCTTTTTTTGGTACTGGGAATTGAACTCAGGGGTGCTTAACTACTGAGCCACATCCCCAGCCCAAGTCTCTGAATTACAGGTGTGTGCCACTGCACTTGGTGAAAAAATTCTTTTTTTTTTCCCCAGTGCTGGGGATTGAACTGCTAGGCAAGTGCTTTACCACTGAGCTATATTCCCAGCTCATAGCTTAGAAAAAAATAGCTGAATTTTTCTGTTTCTGTATTCCATCTGTTGAGATATCAAGAAAACACTGAAAAAATCCATTATATACATTCATGAAAGAATAAGAGTGAAAAACATACAGTGTTTGACCTTGAGACCTGAAAGAGTCTCAAGGACCTCCAGAGATATCCAGGCCACCCTTTGAGAACACCAACTTTAACAAGATAATTAACTGCCCACATGCACATTTTGGAAAATGTCATTCCAACTGATATGGCTACAAAGAAAAGAAAAGAACAATAGTCTGAAGATTATGGGATTATTCTGAAGAATATGGGAAATTTTCATGTGCCTTAAGTACTGGCTTTTCACTATGGAAATTTTACTTTTTAACACCATCAGGACAACATATAGCTCTTCAAATGAATTCAATATTTATTGTCCTACAATGGAAATGAGTTTTTAAAAAGTAATTATGGATACCTTTATACCAACCAACTAAAAATTTAAACAAAATGCACAAGCAGGTAGAAAATTTTAACATGTGACTTATATTAAATTAAAAAGAAATTCTGAGCTAGTCCAATAAGCTGGCCTAACGTTCATTTTCTAAGCACATGTGTAGAGTCATTTATTCACAACTGGGGCAATTCTACCAATCAAGTGTTCAGTCTAGTTGAACTGGGCCTGTTCCCTGTCTCATGTTGACAAAATTAAAATAGTATTCCATTATATATACATAAAATGATTGAATCAAAATCATTTTCCTACAAATAAAACTCCAAGCCCAAATAACTTCATCATTGAGATATATATCAAATATTCAAGGAAAACAATTGTAAATATACACAAATTCCAGAGAATATGAAAAGAATTACTGACTCATTTTAATAGACAAGCATAACCCTGCTACCATAATCTGACACAGAATCTACAAGAGAGAAAATGTGAAAACCACCTAAGTCATAAACCCAGATTAAAAATTCCAAAATAAGATATAAGCTAACAGATCAAAATAGTATACAAAGAGGATACTACAAAAAGACTACAATAAGTTCATTCAAAGAATGTAGGTTATCTTTCATACTGGGAAAAATCAATCAATGTGATTTACTACATTAATAGGCCAAAGAAGAAAATTATATGTCTATCTTAACAGATACGGAAAAAGTATTTTATAAAACTGAAAATCTTTTCTTTAGGGCATTGGTCTGGAAGTCCCACTCAGACCAAAATATTAGCACATGATATAATTGAATAAGTCCCCAAATTATGCATATTAACATTAGAGAACTTAACAATTGTTAGAATCTAAGGTCAGTATTTTAAAAATCAATTACATTTCCATGTATCAGAAACAACATCAAGTAAAATTCAAAATACCCCACCAAAAATAGTATCAAAATACAAGATGCCTAGGAATAAATATAATAAAAGATGCCATGGATCTTGTTCCTCTTAGGAAGAAATTCTCTTTCCCCTTATGAAAGGGAAATATAATAAAGTACATTGAGATAATTTTAAAAAGATGTAAATGAATGGAGAGAGATTCAATAGTTGTTATAAAACTAAAGACTTGATATAAATTTATCAATTGTTTCAAGTTAATAAATTCAAAGCAATCCCAATCAAAATCCCAACAGACTCCATTTTGAATTTAAAAGGTTGAATCTAATATTTATATGGAAACTTACAAATAAAATAATAGTTGAAGTACTCTGGAAGGTGGCCAATGTAAGAAGATGTGCTCTTTAAGAAATCAAAAGTCATTAAAAGATATAGTAATTACTATGTTGTTTGTTCTGCAACAAACTTCACAAAGGAGAGCCAAGTAATAGTTCTACATGTGCATGGACACAAGTTATGACAAATAACTTCAGAGCACTGAGAAATAACTTTTTTAAAAATATGCTGGTAACACAGGATATTCATAAGCAGGTTCACACCTCATGGTGAGTATAAAACTCAGTTCTATGTGTGAAAAATAAAACTCAAGATTTAAAAGGTAAAAAGTCTTTATAACATGAAAGTCTTCATATCCAAAGAGTTTAGAAATAATTTTCAAATAAGACACCAAAAAGTAATAATTTGAAAAGATTGATATATTTGATTACATTAAAATTCTGATATGTTCTTCATGAAAAGACATTAAAAGTTAAAGACAGCCCAGAGATTAGGAAAAGTTATTTGCAAAAGATCTTCTTCAAAGTTTAGTATCCAGAATATATACAAAGATTTCTACAAATGGCAGATGATTCAACAGAAAAATATACAAAAAATAATTCAATGGTTTTCAATGAAAGAAGAAATCCAATGGCCAATAAGCATATATGTACCTCATGCACACCATGTCAGATCTTGACCTTAACTGTCCCCATGGCATCTGGTCACTTGGTCCAGGCCCAGCCATTGTCAAAGCTACTAATTATAAGGATATATCAAACCAATTTATTGAAACAATTCAACAGCACCTAACCTCAAACCTATGCCAAATACCTCTCACCTCCTTTCCCAGGGCCCTCTCATCTGATAGTTAGGAAACTTAGCACTACTGCATGTGCAGTCCAGAAGCATATGGGAACCAATATCTCATGGAAAGAATCCTTGACATTGGGACATAGGAGTCAGTGAACAAATCCTTTTTTTTTCTCTTTTGCTTCCCTTTCAACTCTATGACCCATAGATTTTCACAAGAAACAATCCTTTATACCATTTCTCAGATCAGAAGTCACTTGCACTTGATAACAGAAGTGGCTAGTTAACATCCCTGAGTGAGCCATTTCTTCTTTTCAGCCTCCCTCTCCTAGCCCCTCAGTGCTATTACCTCAGCTTACACCTCTAGCAAGACAATAGTACATGAGCCTTTACCTAAAGTTGTTTTCTGGGGCACTCGAACTCAGGCCATCAGAAAAGGTACTCAACTTTCAGTGAGCTGCCACAGTGAGATACCAGTACACACCTACCTGACAGTACAAAGTACGAGTAAGGATATGGAAAAATAGACTCATAGTAGGAGGGAAATTTGTTACAACTACTTTGGGATACAATTTGGCCTTACCTACTAAAAGTGAACATAAATGTATCTTTACCATTAAGGAGTGGAACTCCTCATTGTACAGTATATCCAAGAAAAACAGATTTATCATGAAGGTAACTAAATTAAACTTCAGGGCCTTTCACTAGTATGGGTTCCCACTAAGGTACTGTACTGAATTTTGTATTCACGATGGCATGTATGTGTGCATGCATGCTTTAAGAAAACTCCCTAAACTGTACAAATGTCAGGCTCCAAAGACTGCACCATTGTTCCTGGATAAAATTGTTCAGGATACAATTGTAAGAAGTAACATTGTTCCTATTAGGTGGGAAATTGGAAACAACCCAAATGATCTTCAGTAGCTGAATGGCTTGGAAGCGGGATTACAGAAATTGACTTTATACAACAATGGTACAAGCTCGAAAAATAAAGATCCAGAAGGGGGAGTTGGAGGATCAGAGAAGGAATCATTAACCAGACAATCTTAAAAGCCAAATAAAAGTGGACAGAGGAAGAGGAAGCTC
Organism: Geosciurus inauris; assembly: GCA_004024805.1. Classification (NCBI taxonomy): domain Eukaryota; kingdom Metazoa; phylum Chordata; class Mammalia; order Rodentia; family Sciuridae; genus Geosciurus; species Geosciurus inauris. The sequence continues at coordinate 7,771 of PVHX01003671.1, read as the reverse complement.
ACAGAGATGTCCCTCAAAAGCCGCTGCCTCTGTGTAGTTAACACCTCTTTGGGTCCACAGCCAGGACCCATGCTAGTCAACAGGGCCAACAGTCAACAAGCAGCAGTGGAAATAGAAATGGTGTGGATAAGCTAGCATTCACTGACCACGTCTGTCAGTGTGTGTTTGTCACCAGTTCTTCACCATGACAACTTTCAGAGAATGATGTTTACCGCTTTATTTCTGCCTTCCCAATATCATATGCATTCTTCTTTTGGTCAATTCCAACCCAGAACCCAACAGGGAAAGGAATTCTGGAAAACAATTTCCAACTTCACCAAGTTTGCAAAGCACAATTTAACATGAATGGATCAAATGTGTAATATACATTCAATAAATACCACATAGCAGTAATTACAAAAATGTCCAGGTACACATACATGGTTGAATCTTACAAACTTAAGAGAAAGAAGACCCATAAAAAGCTTCATTCAGGAAAGAATTCATAGTGTATGATTCCTTTTATATTAAGTTCAAAAAAAGCCTAAACTGACCACACACTGTAGATGCATACCTAAATGACACAACTAAAAACAAATGAAAGTCAAGATAGTGAATGCCTCTCTATGCAGAAGGGGAAGGTTGTGATCTAGAGGAGATTCATGAGTCTCATGGGTCTGCTTTTAGCAATTACGATGGATTTCAGGCTTGTCATTATGCCTATATTTGTAGACTTCTGAATATTATGCATTACTAAGTTAACCTTCAAAAGGTTAAGACGGGTCAAAATGTTTCCTGCAAAGAAATCAGGTATTAAAAAAGACAAAATTATACATGCACAAGGAAACAAGGAAAAATATGTTAGAACTGATGCTTCTCAGGCTGGGGCTGTAGCTCAGTGGTAGAGCGCTTGCCTAGCATGCGTGAGGCACCGGGTTCGATCCTCAGCACCACATAGAAATAATAAATGAATAAAGATCCATCAACAACTAAAAAAAATTTTTTTAAAAAAAAAACTGATGCTTCTCAGTGAGAATTCTTTGGCAGCTTCAATATAAGATAAAAATATTGATCAGCTCAAATTAAGTTATCAATAAGATAATTCAATTAGGGTTTAAATTTATCATTGTTTATAATCATATCTGCCCTAATAGTATATTGTACTGGAATAAAAGTACATCCAAAGCACTAATACCTGTTATGTGACATTGGGGAAGGTACTTGTTATGGTTAGATATGAGTTATCCTCCAAAAGCTCACATGTAAGACAGTGCAAGAAAATTTAGAAGGTGAAATGATTGGGTTATGAGAGCCCTAATCAGTGGATTAATCCACTTGAATGGATTAACTGGGCAGTTACTATAGCCAATCATAGGTGTAGCTGGAGGTAGGTAGGTCGCTGGGGGCATGCCTTTGGGTTTTATAATTTGTTCCTAGTGTGCAGAGCTCTCATTATACTGCTTTTTATGTCTTGAGTTGCTTTCCTCCTCCACACCCTTCTACCATGATGTTCTGCCGCATCTTGGGCCCAGAGCAACAGAGGTGGCTGTCTATGGACTGAGACCTTTGATATCCTGAATGCCAAATTAACTTTTCTCCTCTAAAATTGTTATTATCAGGTCTTTCAGTCACAGTGGTGAAAAATCAACCAAAACATTATTCGACTTCCCTAAGTCATGAGTGTCTTATGATAAAGAGTACACATATGCCATGCAAGAATTAAGTGGGATAATCTGTATAAAATACTCAGGATAGTACCTGGGAAATAACAGCCATTCAGTATATCAGTACCTTTGTTGTTGGTTTTGCTTGTTTGTTATTCAAGGGGTTAATAAACACACTAAAAAGGATAAGAATCCATCCTGTGGAATTATAGTCCAAATGGTCCAACAGAAAAGCATAAATCTACATCCAATCTTTATTTTCTGAACTACAAAGTCCACAAGAAAATCAAACATACTTGAACCTAGAAAAAGAGTAAAATAAAAACTATTTTGTAGATATTCAGTGTTAACATAAAATTTTTTCCACAAGGCCTTTAAATATAATGGTAGCAAACTTTATACACCATCCATATGGCTAAAACCGTCCATCTTCAGTAATAGTCTATGAAATTAACCCTATTTGCTTTAGTTTGTACATTTTTTAAAAAAGCAAGCATAAATTTTATTTCAGTGTTGGAATACTAAAAGAATTTTCTTTTGTTTTTATCTTGTAAATAAAACATTTCAATAGCTCAAAGGTAAAACATCCAATTTAGCAAGAAAATAGTCTTCAATGAAGAAATATATGCTTTTCAATGGGAAAAATACTGATTTGAATTCTATTCAATTGGTTTGTGAAGTGAAAAAGCAAGTAGTATCATTGACTTGAATAGGTATTATCACAGCTGATGCTTAAGCTATAATTCTTGTGCATATAACTACCAAAAGCAACCTTTAAAACCCATTATAGAGTCACTAGAATTTTTAGGAAGGGAGAGAAAAGGCTTATCTCAAGGCTGAATGAAATACCACTTTTTGAGAACATATTAGGTAACAATCTATATTTTAGTCAATTTTTTTAGCCACTATGACCAGAAGATCTGAGAAGAACAATTTTAGAAGAGGAAATTCATTTGGCACTCATTTCCGAGGTCTCAGTCCATAGAGAGCTAACTTGTTGTTCTGGGCCCAAGGTGAGTCAGAACACCATTGCAAAAGTGTATGGTTGAGGGGGCTGGGGCTGTAGCTCAGTGGTAGAGCGCTTGCCTAGCATGCGTGAGGCACTGAGTTCGATCCTCAGCACCACATAGAAATAATAAATGAATAAAATAAAGACCCATCAACAACTTAAAAAATTTTTTTAAAAAGTGTATGGACATGGCCACCAAGAAGCAGGGTGAGAGCTCTGCTCATCAGTAACAAAATATAAACCCCAAAGGCGCACCCCCAATGACCTACTTTCTCTGGCCACGCCCTACCTTCCTATGGTTACAAATCATTTAATCCATTCAAGTGGGTTAATCCATTAATTAAGGCTCTCATAACACAATGATTTCATCTTAGAAAATTTTTGCCTTTACTAACATGAGCTTTTGTGAGATTCCTCCTATCTAAACCATCACAATATACAAGAATCTTCAGAATAATTTTAAGTTTTGCCACTCTGATGTATGATATGATTTAGCGACACCTAGCACATCAGTGCTTAATTAACATATCCAAATAGCCTGTTCTATCTTCAACAGTTTTTAAATTAAACCACAAGCAAAATAAAAGATGAGTGACCCCATCCGGGAAAACAAAGAATATGAACAGACAATCCACAGGGCAGCAATCCAAATGTCCTATAAGAAATGTTGAAAATATACTGGAATTCACTACACATGAGGCTTTAACAAGAGACATCACTGTAAACAAATGAGATTTGTGGCCTGGCGCGGTGGCGCACGCCTGTAATCCTAGCACTTAGGGAGGCTCAGACAGGAGAATTGAGAGTTCAAAGCCAGCTTCAGCAATGGCGAGGTGCTAAGCAACTCAGTGAGACCCTGTCTCTACATAAAACACAAAATTAGGGCTGGGGATGTGGCTCAGTGGTCAAGTGCCCCTCAGTTCAATCCCCAGTATCCCTCCCCCAAAAAAACAAACAAGAAAAAGGTATTTGTAAAACTATCAAAAAATACCATCTATTTTAGGTCAGATGTAGGGAAAAGGACACATATATATTGCTAGTAGAAATAGATAAAATGTTTCAGCCAAATTAATGAATGAGTGAGGTAAAAGATAACCTTGGCCAGCTTTAATTGCTAGCAAGATCCAACCATGAATCTTATAAAAAGATGAAGCATAATCACATATTGGTGGCAATTTCAGGCAGAAGTAGAAAGCAGCTTTCAATGTGGACAGCCTCTTGTAGGCATCAAACAAGAAAGAAACCAGGGTCAGGTGATAGATTTTACTGAAACAATCACTTGTGTATGTCATTGGATGATTCACAAGAAAATTAAGGACTTTGGTATCTGAGAGTCCTAAACTTAGCAACTCATTAGCTGCATAGCTTAATGTTTTTTTAACCTCTGTGAATCTTAGTTTATCTGTAAAATGCCATAGGCCTAACATGTTAGGTTATAGAGCTTTTTACATAGCCCAACATGGCACATCAAGAGAGCTCAATAAATGCCATGTGGTTCCTGAGGCCTGCGGCAGCTGACCCCTTTTTATTGTATCTAGTTGGCGATTAGGTCTCATATCTCTTGAAAGAAGAACTAAGGTTAGTTTGGGTCATTTCTGATGCCAAGCTTGCAGAAGTAAATCTATTCTTTCATTGATACACATGGATAACTAACAGTGATTCATGTTAAAGTGAGTTAAATGTCTCATCTTCTCCCTAGGACCTGCACAATATCCTGTCTTTATACTGACCATTTTCTTCCAGAACAGAGACCATTCAACCCCTACCAATTCAGTGAATTTAACCACCCTTGACATTCAATAATAAACCTAAAAATAATTGATCTATAATTTCAGTTTAAATGATCTGACATAGCCAGACTACTTTTAAATGACAGCAAATGGGATTTTTTAATGGAAATATTGATAGGCCCTTAAGTGTATTGGGGAGTCGGGGACAATGACAATGATATTGCACTAATAAACCTAATGCCACGGAGATTGTCTTTTTAAAAAATGTGTCTTCTCTATCACAGCATAATACCTAGCTTGACAACAAATGTCAACAGTTAGGGCTCTATTCTTCAAATCGTCATGCTCTATTAATGCAGTTTTTCAGTGGGATTTACTTTGTCAAGGAAGGAAGGACCAAAGAGGAAAGTCTATGGTCTTCCTATTCACTAAATCCCTCTTCTTACTGAGGCACAAATGACTAACTGCTCTCGATGCCACAGAAAGGAGGAGAATTGAAAACAAGCCAAAATCGTCTAAGGAACAAAAGAGGAAATCTAGCCTTGTATTAGCAAAGTCAAGCTTCAACAAGAAAAAGAAAACAGTGGGTGATAGGGATGCCAGAGGATGCCCTCTGTTCTGTTTATGCTCTGTCAGTGGAGGACAGGAGAAAAAGATTTCACCATGCATGGAGAAATGTGTGCCATAAGCTAGGGCTGAGAACAGTCTTAACTAGGCTCCAAAGAAGCCCAGGAAGTTTACACCATAATCCAAATAAGAAGGGAACAAACTACTTGGCTGGCAGACACACACACACAGGGGCTTAAAATAAGAGGAAGGGTTAAAAGAATTACAGATAGGGACTCTTAATGGTAATCAGGGAACACCAACAGTAATAAGACAGCCGGAAGCAGGCAGAATGATCTTTGTTTAGCTTTCATTAACTATGAAATTCAGGTGTAGAAGAAACTGGTTTACTTTTGCATTTAAAGAACCAATAATCTCTGATATTGAATAGGTAGAAAACCAAGTTCTAATTAAGGGCGTGGAGCTTAGAAACCTCTTGATACTTTAAATATCTAAGCAAAGAAATTGTGTCAACTATCTATAGTTTTTAGGCTACATTTATGCCCACAATCTCTTTCCATCTTCACAAAAGGCTCACGTAGTAAGCAAGCAGGGTCTGTCCTCTTCATATTGCACATGATGCTGCTGAAAGGTGACAACCAGAAAGTATTTTCAGTGCCCATACTTTGTCAAGCTCTGGACCTATGCCTTAAAGTATCCCTACAGAAGACACCTTCCAAAAAAGTTTAAAATTCATTGTTTTTATTTTTGTAATTGAAAAGCCCAGTGTCAAGATACAAAATTCTCACTCTTATTTTAAATTTAGCCAAATGTTAATATTCTAACCTGATCCTAGAATTCATCTAACTTTTTTCCTTCTTTTCTAAATTTTGTTAGAAACAAAAGCTTGAATTACTTTTAATAACAAGTTTCTACAGAAACAAATTATCTCTGTTAATCTCATTGTGTTCTTTTTCTGTGTAAGTGGTTGGAAAAATCATACTTTTTTTTAATACTAGGCATTAAACCCAGGGGCACTATACCACAAAGCCATATCCCCAGCCCTATTATTTTATTTATTTATTTTTGAGAGAGGGTCTTGCTAAGTTGTTTAGGGCCTCTCTAGGAAAATTAGATTTTTTGTCTAACTTCCTTTTATGACCAATAGTTATGAAATATCCATAAAGTCTGAATGATTAGTATAGAAACCAAATCCCCAGATCTCTATTTTTGAATATGCATTCATAAACAATTTCAATAGAATTGAACAATTACATGATATATAATCTACCTTAATAGTTTTCAACATTTAATAGGCAAGGTTATATTAATAAAATTTATAAAAAGTTTTCACTTGCAGCTTATATCACATTCTTATATCAACCAGAACTTGAGAAGACATAATGCTAGAGAGGGGAAAACTTCACTGATGTAACTGTATATCCTACATGCTGCCTTTCTTAGGGAGTTTGCCAACTCTTGGCCCAGAAAGAGGATAAGGAATCAGACAATCCACTTCTTGGTGTACAGAGAAGCCAACATAGCTTTTGGCAAGTTCATGGGGCTTGAGAGACAACACCTGAAGTAATGAAGGGCTATATCCCAGAGATAAGTTAGGACCAAAAATGTAAAGCCAGTTCTTTTTACTGGCTGGTTTCTTGCACCATGCTCCTAAAGGTATGTGCAGATCAAATGTGTAAAACAAGAAGCCAAGGAGAAAACAACTAAAAAACAATAGAATTTTTGGAAATCTCACAATGTACAACAAAATTAGAAAATCAAAACCCAGTAATAAGAATGAGAAAGGAACCCAGTAAAGAACCTGGGTTGTCAGTTGTTACCATTCTAAAAGTAGGTGAGTGTGAAGCAAATAAACCTTTAGAAAGAGTTAAAATTACCTTGAATTACCTGTCTTTAAACTGAATTTACCTTATTGACTTATATTTTTGCTGTCTGCCAAAAGATAGGATGAATATGCTTTAGGGAAAGAAAAAATCAGTCTCTAAACATTGTTATGCAAAATACCCAGCATTTCAGCAAAAATTACCAAGCATGCAAAGAAACAGGTGAAAGAGAAAGAATAAAAATAGACCCACAGGTAACCAAATATTATCAAGCAAGGATTAAGTAACTGTGCCTAATTTAGTCAAGAAATTACATAACAAGTAGATATTTATCACGAAGAACTGGAATCTATAAAAATAACCTAAGGGGAATTCTGAAAGTGGAAAATATAATAATTAAAAATATATAAAAAATAATTCAGCAGATGGATTTAAAAACAGATTTGACTCAACAAAAATGTGCATTAATGAATTGGAAGATAGGTCAGTGACATGCAGAACAAAAAGCATGAAGTTCAGGAAACACTAGAAGAGATGGAGGCATCTAAAGATACCAGGTAGAGAAATCTAGTAAACCTGTAATTTAAGAATGGAATAAAACTAAAAATCAATACAAAAATGATAACTATAAAATCTGCACATATTTATAAAGTAAAGCAACATAATTTTGTGTAATTCATGGTCAAAGAAAAAAATCACGAGGGAAATTAGAAAATTGTCTGAACTGAATTAACTTCCAACAAGGGTAGTTTATAACCTTAAAATGTATAGTGTTTAAAAGAGGAGAGATTAGCCGGGCATGGTGGCGCACGTCTGTAATCCCTGCACTTTGGGAGGCTGAGACAGGAGAATCGCGAGTTCAAAGCCAGCCTCAGCAACGGCGAGGCACTAAGCAACTCAGTGAGACCCTGTCTCTACATAAAACACAAAATAGGGCTGGGGATGTGGCTCAGTGGTCCAGTGCCCCTGAGTTCAATCCCTGGTACCAAAAAAAAAAAA